>QDHC01000885.1:616006-627802 GCA_013186455.1 Papilio dardanus tibullus | reverse complement strand
TTGCAGTATTATTTAAACAAATAAACATGAGCTTGACTAGTTAATGTCAATCACCATGTTTTATAGACTCACTAGCGGTCACTCGAGACTTCGTCAGCGCAGAAATAAAAAAAGTATTCTAGTGTGTACATGAATGCTGTGTAACATGACCCCGCGTAAAGTCCGATCAGTACGAAGCTTTACATGTATTACATACTACACTACAAAATGTATTTAATTTTAATTTAAAGTATAAAGAGAGAAACTTTGTATTTTGTATGTATTGAAATAACTCAAGAACTACTGGGCCGATTTCAAAAATTCTTCTACCGTTTGAAAGCTACACTATCCCCAAGTAACATAGGCTATATTTTTTTTAAATTTCAACGGCGAACAACAGCCAGTTATAAATAAAACATCTTTAATATTTAACCAACGTTATATATTTATTAATTTGTACAGAATATGCCATAGATTTAATTTACCAATAGAACGACTTTACAAAGAATTCTTGATGTTTTCTTCTAAATGCCCCAATCAGAGTCGTAGAGCGCTAAGAAGTCCCTCAGTGTTTTTTATACACAATTTGCACTTAAAGTCCCTGAGTGACGCATTTAGTTGCGTTGAATTTGTCGACCTATCTATTAGTAATAACTCTATGGTGTAAGTACCTAGTACTTGTCTAAAAATAATTACATCTAAGAAATGACAAGATAATGTAATATTTTTTTTATATAAACACGACAAAGACGCAATGCGTAATTTACACGAGAAAATGGGAATATATTTTTAGTTTTATAATACTGTGTAGCAATTTATCATATATCAAATATTTATATGAGAATTCCCGTAATTTAAACAGGGCATTAAAGATTATAGATATTGACGAAAATGATTAAACATTCGTAGTAAAGTTTTATAATAACGTAAATATCAGTGTTAAGAAATATTTTGTATCTACATAAATATTATAATATAAGTAATGTGTGAATAACATAATATGAAATAAAATTTGTTTTATTTTATAAATTGAAGCAATTTATTTTATTTTCTAAACTTGTACTTTTTACTTGTAAATTTATTTTCCTAGTTAGCTTTAATTTACAATGCTGAAAGAAGAGTTAATTAATTTGACGGATATGATTTTAGATTAAAATATTATACATATACATAAATATTTCCCAGTGAAATTAATATTTAAACAGCAAAAGTAATTTTATCACAGTTACAAGACATAAATAAATAAATATATTTTTTACAATAACACTGAGAGTAATAATTTCTTAATTTAAATTACATTAAAGTTACTTATTTATCTAAGAATAAATTACACTAACAATTTTTACAAAATTCAATATGGCAGAAATACCAACGTAATAAAGATGCGTACTGACCGAGGTTACGTGGTGTAATGTTACACGCGTAGAAAGAGAAAGATTCAGAACTGCCTATAGCATATACGATTGAGGGACAAATAATGCCTTTGACTACGTCTTACGTATGTTATGTGTGCATCACTTTACGGTTTCAACCAATAATATCATGTCTTAAGCCTTTGCCTTAGACGTAACAAAAATTAGTTTACCGAAAATATCCTTAGAGCGACGCAATACTATATGGTACGTCACATTTGTTTGGGTCTTATTTCTTGACCCAAACAAACAAAATCGTATAAGGAGAAAGGGACCAAAGATCTATGTTAGTGTTTTTGTCACGTTACTTATATTTGGTTTAAATGTGTCTCAGTCGCTGTAAAGCCTTGTACGCACTAGGATAGTATTATAGTCGAGTAGCAAGTAGCAAGTATCCGAACAAAGGATTTACTAATCTATTCTACTAAATGTTGCTGTTCGGACACGTTTAGTTACTAAATTACCACCCTAGTGCGTAGATTTAGGCTTAAACGAGTCCGAACAGTAGTAAATCCTTTGTTCGGATAAATGCTACTTGCTACTCGACTAAAATTCTATCCTGGTGCGAACACGGCTTAAGTATGACAGGTCAATAGTGTTACCGTGGAAAAATAACGTTACATGTTACATAGTGGAACATACCACGTAAATTCGGTCAAGAAGTAGCACTAGCACGCTTAAGGAATGTTTTTTCTGCTTATTGTTGTTCTATATACAATCAATATCAAATGAAAACAATTATATTAAACAATATAATAAGCAATTATAATAACTCTTCGATACAATGTTGTATGAATTACGAGTGAACTGTATTTAATAATTATGATAAATTATTATTTATTATCTATCTGCAAATATATTAATATTCTGTAAACATTTACAAACTTTTGTTATGACTATATACAATTTAAAATAAATTAAACCAAAGATGATAATGTAACAAAATCAACGGTATACATGAATATTTGAGTAGTCTGTAAATCTGTAGTTTTAATTTAACTATTAACACATTGTTGACCGGCAATTTTACTGAAAATTCATATCTGATGTCACCGGCAACAAAAAACGCATCGTGAGCTTATTCGTGGTAACGCTGGGATTCATTATCATTGAATTACAACATGTCTTCATCTCTCTCACTTTTGTAAATAAATGGAGAAAAGAATGTTCCGACAATGCAAATTCACGTCCACTTCTGTAAACTTTTACATCAATGGCAAACGGAACTTATGCTTATCTTTATATTTTTTCTGATATCAAAAAGTTTTTCGTTATCTGAACTACGCATAAGGAGATATATAATTATTAAAATCAATATATTATTTGAATATCTACAGAAATAACGTCGAGAAAGCTTTATAATTTAATTCTTCAAACTTCACTCTGCATGCAATGGATGGACGAATCTTCGGACAACTCATCCATTGAAGAGTCCGTGAAAGAAGTGCCGTCTGGAAAATATTAAATAAAAGTTACAATACTTACTGACATATTATTGCTACGCTAAAAATGCGTTAAATATGGGAATTATGACAAAATGTATGTTAAATTTTACTTGTACTTAGTACAATGTTCTTGCAATAGCGTCGAACCTGTATAAGAGTCCAAGGGACCGCGATATTAGTCTCGCTTATATAGGTTTCTCTCTAATCCGATTTTCTCGCTTATGGAGGTAGCTCGTCGAGGCCAGAGAATGACTTTCGCTTATCCGGGTTTGACTGTATTTGAAAGTTCAATGACATCGAGTAGAGACGAGAAGTAAATTAAAGTCAATTTAAAAAATGTATCAGATTGTCATACTATAATAATACAGTACTCACCTATTGGGACAAACGGTGGCTTGTTCTGGAAAGAATACGTGAGGTGGAGGTTGATGGGCCGCCCAAACCCCGCCGGATCCGCTTCTCGAGACATCACTGTAAATCGTTACGGATAAATTCACTACACGGAAATTAATATAAAGACATAGAATTCGCATCGCACATCAAATTCGCACAAAGCAAGCGAAACAATTTGCATAGAATTTTATAATTTCGCATTAAATTGACAAATAAATACTAACGTTGGTTTTGTTTGCCTTTGCCAGTATGTTGGTGTTTCTTCTGTCTCGCTCGGCTGTTTTGAAACCAGACTTGTGTGACCCTCTTGCTTAGACCTGTGACCTGTGCGATCCTTTCCAGATCTTGTCCGTCCGGGTTCGAGTCCAACTGAAAATTCGCCTGGAGCACTTGCAGCTGTTCCTCCGTGAACGTCGTCCGGACCCGCTTTGCCTTGCTTTTGTGGTAACCTTCAGAATCGCAGCCATCTAAAATGTAATTGTTATTTGTCACTTAATTTTAAAGTAAGTACAAAAGATTATTTTTCAAAACCAACAAAAAATATATCTTACATAATTCAAGAAATAAAATATTTAAGTTACAGAGATAATTACAACGGAACACTAAGTGCTGCACTGAATCGTTAATTAATCTCCTGCAGTTTACATTTAGTAATAGAAACCTACGCTAAGGGGCTCATTTACCTCCCAATTAATGACTGGAGACGAGGCAGTAAGTTCACTGAACTAATAAGTGTGTACATTCCAAAGTAAACAAAAAATAATAATTGAAATTACCATCAGAAGAAATGGAGCCACCGTCGAGGGTCTCAAGGTAATGCGGCTTGCAGAGCACTCTGTCCTCGTGCAGTGCGAACTGTTCGCCCGTGGAAAGCTGACGTCCACAGGCGTCGCAAGCGAAGCACGCCAGGTGGTAGATCTGCTCCCGGGCCTTCCTCACCCAGTCAGACGACGATATACCGCGGCAGCACTTGGAGCATTTCGCTCCGAACGTCCTGGGAACAACGAGCCTCCCGTTAAGTTAGTTAGAGTTAACAAGTCACAAAATGTAGATCTCAATTAACCGTCTTTGAAATGACAATAAGTAAGTGCTACAGTGTACATGGACAGCTATAAACTGTCGTTTTTTTGGAGTGCCGCCTGAAGACGGCTGTGTACAGCTGCCCTAAATAAACTGCAAAGTCCATCAGTCGCAATAGCAATAATTAAAATAATGAAACAGTTTTTTCGCTCAGCATTTCGCATCGACATAATGTTAAATTGAAAAGCTTGTTTTATTACCATTTTTAAAGATGTTACTATGACCTAGTTAATTAAAATGCTGATTTATATTAAATTATCGACGAGGTACCGCTTCCAATTGAATATAGAATATATCTATTAGCAATTTGTATCAAATTGTTATGCAAATTGAAATGAACACCGTGTTCTTTCCTTTATTAGTATCAATGTGTTCTCGAGCTTGCAGTATTCTAATTAAAGACATTTAAGTCTAATATGCCTCTACCTACCTAATCGATTGCTAATTGCTTATAATAATCCAGTTTTAAATTATGTTATTTTCAATTTGAAGAACAAATTACTTTTTGATCCAAGTGGAAAGTTATGATTGTACGGTCGGCTAATGCTTGGGAGTTTGAAAAGTCGTCATTTTGAAATCTAATTATTGCTCCGTATTAATTTACGAGGCGTCGCTTTTTTATTACATACTACGAGTGTTTTCGTGTACTTTTTTATTTTATAGACACTAGTTAAAAGAAGAATAAAGCGAAAAACATCAATAAACTTTTAAGTAAGTTAATTTAACACTCAATAATTGTTCTTAACATGGCTCCGAGGATGCCAGAGCATCCGTACTACAGATACAATCCGGGATAACTTGCATTAAAAAAGGTACAGTGAATGCTTACAACGGCGATTCGAGAGCGCGCGGTCGGCGCAGCTCGGCGACGCGTTTATCGCAACATTGCCTCATTACCATTCCGCGGACCCTTAATATTTAATTAATTAAATAAACTCGTGCAACACTCCATTAACACGGTATCATATCGCTGCCGACGTTAAAACGTCCTGTTTGTTTTTGTGACCATCCAAAGGGCACTTTGCACGGTCTCCGCGAATAAAGATATCTTTCCGTTATTCCTTGATTACTGGTTAACCGTTAAATTATTTAATATTTTAATTTGACCAAATTGGAGTTAACAATTCATCTGGTATTTGTAACGATTACAGGGAGTTTACACTGTCGAAACAAATTTACAAAAACATTGTCATCATTCTCTATAATATAACGAAACTTTTTTAATCTGTGTTTCAGTAATGTATATTCTCCTTTACAATATTTGCTGAATCTTATAATAGAATCCGAGATATACACATAAAGAGTATTACTAACTCTAATCAATGAGCAGTTGTAACGGCATCCTCAAGTATCTCGCCTCACCAACAGACGGATTGTCGGAATGTTTATTCTCGTACGTTCAATTAAAAAGAAATGATATTCATAAGAAACAATTTCACGTTCACTCGTCATTTCGATCGTTTAGTCGGTCCGCTTAATTCCTTTACAATACCCTGCCCGCGTCCAATTAACCTTCGACGTATTAAAAATATTCACAGTCATACTCATTTTCCTAAGTCATTCGTGGTTGTATAACACGACCGAATTGAAGAATACACGAAACGGTCGTACCGTCGATAGATGGAATGTCGTATTGAAATTGGTAGTGTAGGTATTGGTATGTATGGTAGAATGTTGGCAGGGTAGGCGGCCCGGTGTGTAGTGACCTCCGACCCGCGCGCTGTGTGGCCAGAAAGAACACAATTTGCGTCATCCCGGCGATCAGTTTCAATCGACACGCCATCGCCGAGGTATCTTTGATATTATATCTATGATATCTACACCGTACGCAGTTTTAAGGGCTTATTTATTTGTAAAAATAATTCTTCTGTAACGTTAATCCTTGAAATAAGCAATCTATTGTCAGAAAAACGGCCATCTTGATAAAAAAGGCGCAAAACATTAGCGCAATTTGCAACATTTTAGTTAAACTAGTCAACTAGTCAACAGATGACAACCCGTTCCTGAAGTTCAAATAGTTGTAAAGTATTTGTATAATTTTTTCATCAATTTAACATATTTAACGTCTTAACTTTTAAGAAAATAGGTGACAATAGATCCGTGAGAAGCTAGCGATGATCGGAATAAAAAAGAGGCCAATGTCCCGAGAGCGGTATTATTGAAAACCACCGCTTGAGTGTGGCCACAACAAAGCGACAAGAACGTTGCCAGTCGAAAAAAATACAGGTGAGCCATGTGCGCACCGTGACTTGCAACACTGACGTTTTCATTTGTCATTTATTTTGATTGTGATAAGTTGGTGCGACGCGAGACGATATGTTTTAATCGGGCCGAAGATATTTGGACCACAGACTGGTGCGCCCACCTTGCAGTAAGGTCTTTGTATTAAGAAGTATGTGAAATACTTATTATTGTGCCTTCATTATTTTACTTATAAACGAAAGGAAAATGACAAGTAGCATGAGTTCTGGAGAAAGATGGTATCAAAGCACTATTTAACTTAAGTTATCAATGTACGAAAAGTATCAGCAATTACTAGGGCTGGTGTTGTGACTCCGTTTAGGAATAGATATCCAAGATCTTATAGCCCAAGAGTATTTTTAACTTAAATCATCGTGAACCCTCCTAATAATAAACATATAGATCACATTTCAAAAAGCGCAAGACTTACCATTTCTCAATCATTTTATACCTTTCTTAATATTTATTACAAGCAAATTATTTTCATGATTGTTTACGTTTGAATGTAATGTTGCCATTTTAATAAGCCGAGGTAAGGATCATATTTTAAATAACGTTTGTTTGGTGTGGATAACGAGTGGTGTTGCCAGGTACGTAAATCGTCAGTCGCCGGCGGCGTTGTAAGTAATTGCTTTTGTTGATATATCATCTGTTCATTGTTTATTTAGTGCGTCGTTTTGACTGGGAGCCGGACAGCCACGCGACCGCCCCTTTTGTTTTAGACAGGATGTTTGAGTGTTGCCACTACACAAATTAAAGCCAACTGTTTTACACAATGATGTGTTAACTCTTAAATATAATGCTTTAGTTACGTCACTGTAATCTTTTTAAACTGTTTTTGTTTTTTTTGTTATCTGGTTTTTAAACACTTTGTATTTAATTCAAATAATTTTACTATTAATTGTCCCACAGAATTTACTTAATAATTTTGATGGTAGTTCGATGTTAATAAGGGTGAATAGTTCTGCAGTTTAATAATGGTATTAAATAAAGAATAGCAGTAGCATTTATAATTTCTACTCGTGTTATCATAATCCAATCTTTCTGTACTGCATTTCTTTTGGTGAGATTATCAGTATAAGTTATCTTAGTTAAAAGGTTTATTAATGGTATTGTTTAGCAAAGTTTCAGATAAGGCTTGTTTTATTGCTGAAGTATGAAATTGGAGTCAATATCCGAATCTCGTATATGTATCTCACACGCGATGCGGCGCCCACACCGTCCTCGCGCAAATGCGAGCGCCATGTCTTATGTAAATGGACCATGTCGCCTCTGACTTTAATTAATCTCTAGTCACATAAATAAACCTTCCTTTAATCGATTCACTCTGAATATTAAACAATGGGGACACGATACGAAACACAATCATAACACAACTTAAACGTGTTCCTAAATATGGGTACTATAAGCTACCATTATCTATTCCTTATCCCTACAATAATTATGTATGAATGTTACTTTAATAGTGATAATGTTAACATATTTTGTTCAATTATGATTTAAATTTTAAATTATAAATTGTCTTATAGCTTCGGCAACTTGTTTGTACTTATATTCTGTTCCCAAATTATCAAAAATCTGTAATCGAAAATCTTAAGTAAGTAGTCCTTTGTTATTTTGTAATCGAATAATTTTCGGATCGATCTCAAGGATCGGATATAGATGTCGACCATTTATCGCAGTCGTTAAAAAAAATTATCAACCACAAAAGAGTCTTACAACTTCAATAACTCAATAAACGAAAAGTAATTAAAGTTCGTGCGTCGAGCTATCAGTCACGGCCAAACGGTATTGTGGTCGAGCTCGACTTATACAAGCATAGCCCCCGGCGTCGCCCGGTGCTACGAACAAACGCCCAATACCAATGTATCTTAGATTGGGTTTTGTATCTAAAACAAATAATTTAAATCATGTCATCGAGTTAATGGGCTGGCTGAATGGTACTCGAAAGTGGGGGGCCGCGGGGGAAGCAAGAGTAATCAACGAGTGTGGATTTACGAGCCCAGCCGGCGGCACACTCGGATACTTTCGGCCTCACCAAACTCTCGATGTTATTTATAAATACATATTTTATTTTGTTACTCAATTTCTCATTTAATTTACTAAAAGACTAAATGTTAATGGATGACACATCACAGTAGAATTAAGTTAGCTCTCACATAGGTCTCTTCAAACTTAAAAGGTACACATAGTGGTACTATAGAAACAATGAATTACAACGATGATTAAAATTATCGAAACCTGCGATTAAAGTAAGAAAATAAAGAGAGAATTTCGATAACTGTTTAAATGTAAAGAAAGAAACAACTTGTTGGTTTCACTACATTACCGTACAGTTTACTTTGGCACTACAATATGGAACTGGCAATAAACTTGGTAATTGCAAAGTACAAGGAGTGTCGCGCACACAAATGCATTGCTACATTAGTGGCCGGGTAGTGGCTAGCGGTGGCGGCGGCGGCGGCGGTAGCGGACAGTAGCCGGTAGCCGCGGACCACCGCCCGTAAAGCGCATCTCCCGTTGTTTATCTCCGGCCACTACGCGACATCTTCATTACCGCCGAGTGTTAAAACTTGTTGATCTGTCACTTTGTTAATTACTATGCGAGGCTCGCCTTTAATTGATTCAAGCGGCGACAAAATGTTAATAAGTAGTGATAAAGGGCGATGGCGCGGCCAAGCGCCTGCTACCATACGATTTTGAAATGCAAATTGTGCTTTTGAAACATTGGTGTGGATAACACCGATAAGCTGGACGAGGCAAATTAACATCCCATGAGCATGCGATTCTCAACTTTATTCAACGCACTAAAAATACTATACGCTGTGAATATCCCGTGGCCCTAATGACTACTGTTGTCGGGTATTAAGTGCATCTGTTAGTCTCGGTGGATGTTTCGAGTCTTTTTAAGAATGCAATAAATTTATATGACTTGTATTATCGATTAAAACGTACGTACATTATATCTTAATAGACATATTAAATCTTAAGTTTTTAGCAATGCTTAATCGTGTAAGTAAGGTGCCTTAATAAGCGTTGCTATAAGGAAATGAAGAGGAGATAATATTAAGGAATAGAGAAAGACAGTAAAAAGCGACAATTACGTAAAAAACGTTTTAACAAACAAACCAAGAACGCTAAAACATTACACATTATAAGATCATCATAGATACTTAAATGTTCTAAAAAATGCTAGACAGAGTAAAAGAAACAAAATAAATCTGCATTTAAAAACTCAGCTAAGCGCATCAACATAGAAGAAATGTGTCCTAGATGACTCACTTGACGTAGTCCTGTTTGCAGTAGACCTGGCGGTCGCGCAGGAAGCAGGAGGGATGTCTGTCTAGCTGGACTGCGCAGACGCAGCAGCGGAGGCAGCCGGTGTGCCACGTAGCGCCGCCCACCTCCAGTAGGAAGCGGTCAGCGATCGCCTCGCCGCACGCGCAGCACGTGTGGTGCTCCGTCTGGAATAACATTCGATTCAACTACGATCTAAAGGTTAAAGTCGGACTCACTAACATGTAAATCAACGTTGTTGATAAAAGGGTTACGTGATGATCTTGTAATCTAGACTTCACGCAAAATATCCGCCAGACGTGGAGTTGCGGAAACATAGCCTACTAGTACGTAATCTAGACTTGTTGATTTTTCCCAATTCTCACCAAATGGCAACATTTGGTTACCCGACGTTTTTATGACGAAGGAATACACTATACACGTACATAGTAACACACTAAAAAAGTCTCTAACCATACTTTCTCGTTGCAAATGCTACACAATTTAAATAATCAATAAAATTTAAATCAATTTGAATACAAATGCCACAAACAATCCTGCAAAATATAATAAGTACGAACAATAATTTTGTATTGCTACATGTGTTTGACAAAGCCGTGCTACTATTTATTTGATTTGAGTGTCACACAGAAGAGGGGAACAAGGGGTATGTGCAAGGGAGGTTTGGGGGGGGCAAATAATCTAATAGAGCCGTTGCACAAACAGAACACCCCCTTTGATTCGGACGCGGTAATCAAACGTTGGCCAAATTGATTTAGTCAAATATTTGTGACGTGACTAAAATTAATATCAATCTTTGTTTTCACTAACACATGGCGATTACAATCGGCAAAGAGATATAGAGAAGATAATAAGTTGAAAAATGTTATTTTTTATTAATAGATGGACGTTACTGCAAAAAATACTACCAAGAAAAGACTTTTACAATCTGCGTTACATTCACACCCAGTGCATATAAAATAATATAAAATCTTATATGAATACTGATGCGCCTTATATAATTTGGTTGTAAACATAAAAACTTCGATAATAATCTATCAAAACACAAATGTGCAAGGAGTGTATCATTTCACTATCAATAGCTTTCGACTTCATAGTCGAGCTATAAATCTGTGCTCCGACCCTTGTAACAACCGCGTCGTATTCATACAAGCACCGGGCTACAACAATAAGGGGCAATGTTAAACTCTGTAGCGACACCCCTAAAACAAATTTACACCGTTTTGTACGTATAGAGAGAACAGCCGTCTAGTAACCGCATCTGTAACGCCCCACTCATGGAGTAGGGGATGTCACCATGAATAATGACACGTTTTAATGTGTGATAATCTCAGGTAATATCAAAGAAATTAACTTTGAAGCACGTTAAGTTCCGAAGAGACAAGCTTGAAGATATTTACTACTATGAGTTTTTATGTTTTTTATTTATCACAAGTACGATAAAAGTGCATGCAACATGTCATGACACGTTATTGGACAAACAAATGCTACTGATAATTGTCATGTAATTTGAGGATTTAGTTCACGAGTTAACATTTTGGATTTTTGTACTTAACATTTTTAACAACAGTCGTTACTAATTGTAATAGGACAAAACGTATACTCAATAAAGTTTGAAGTTTGGTCACCCTACTTGTGTCTATCAAACGTTTCATAACAAATTTCTTAAGAGTGCCATTGAGGAGGCGAATAATGGCGCCCCGGTGGCCGCTTTGTCCCCAACATCCCTTGACGTATGTCCTTTTTGTGACAGTTCGCTCGCACCCGGCACCGAGCTACACGTTTATAATGACTTCGTTTGAGTGTTTAATGCGACATTTAGAAGGGCTTGTTTATTCCGCTTTTTGCCTAAAATTATGCTAATGTCACACCTTTTTGTTAGTCGTGTTTGTAAAACACACAAGTAGCCACTACCTGATTTTTTACTCGTAAAACGTTGACTCCAACTT
>QDHC01000885.1:578098-615868 GCA_013186455.1 Papilio dardanus tibullus | reverse complement strand
AAAAACTAGCAAACATTCAAGTTCAAAAGGTAGAAAATGATATATCGCCACAGAATCCCTTTATGTGGCGTCATTGATATCTAATAAAGGTTGACAAAGCGGGATACGGCAACTGTAAATACGTTGAATAGAGACGAGCGAAACGCACCGCATTGTGCTGTGATTCGGCGGGCGTGACCGCACTACGCATTTCCCTACTCTATTAAAACTGTCGGCTATCGGTCCATCAGATATACAGATCGGAAATACATTTTTAGATTGGCCAACCAACTTAGAACAATTAGATTGACCAATTTAATACCCGTTTCTACAATATTTTAAACGGTTTTATTTAAGTAAAGGGACTTTATTCCTCTAATAATTTAATATAAGTATGTTTCCAGGGCGGTTACGTTTTGACAGTGGAAACCTAAAGAACCATAAAAGCATATTTCTTACTCTATAAAAATGATAAGCGATATTTGCAGTGTCAACTGACACTTCGAAATTTCGCAATTATACAATTCAGCAGCTGCGCGACATATTTGCTCATAATTCTGAGAACGAACAGAAAGAATTGCAATAAATGAATTTTAATTACCGATACGTATAAATTACAAGCTGATAGTGAAAGAAACGTTCGTATCGATCCTCTATCTACGGCAATTACCATAGAGTGATCGTTACACATTGCATTATTCGCCTTACTGAATACGGTATAGATGCCAAAACAAAACCCCTTTTGCACTAGAACACTAAACATCCTCGACCTAACATTGCTTTTTGTATGAACAGTCTCCGAACCGGTATACATATGGAAAATTGAGCAAGCAATCGTGCTCGTCTAGTGGAAAATAGATGTAACTACCGAACATAAATAAAAGTAAGCAATAAATTCTAAGGTAAATAATTCAAACAACTTCAATGTTGGCTAACACTGTGTTACTTTATTTCCTTGTTAATAATACATTGACTATACTTGCCAATACAAGAGTTCTTGTCTTGCTTCTAATGGAATGTAAGCCCTTTACTTTTTACACATTGTTATTTCTTAATTATTTATGTTTGTACACTAACGGAGCATTCACGATGAGAATAAAGTTATTGTTTATTTTAATTTTCGTTCTAAATTACTTTTATATGAATGAATCTGCAATGCTTATCGAGTCGGTAAAGTCACTGAAAGAAGCGGTTAAGTATCTTTAGTAAATGGGCGCCAAGGATAGCAGTAACAAATTAAATGATTCTGAATGTGACAATAAAAATATCATTGATATAAAAACAAGCGTGTCGCTTCTCATGCTATTATAAAGTCAGTTAAACCGCATGAAGTCGATTATGGACAGTTTGTATTTTGTGTACAGGAGCGACAGTAAGATAGGGGCGTGCGGGGATGCAGCAGGCACGGTGTAGCCGCGCATTGTGCGCGACGTAACCGGCCATTGTTCCCTCCTATTATCGAGTGGGTACACGGAAAGGTGGCCGCGGCGGCGCCGGCCCACGTCATTGTCCCCGACTTATGTTCGCAAATCCGATTTATATTTGAATATAATTGACTTTCGGCTTCGTATCAGGTAAGAGCTTGTATCCCATTGTCTGGTACGGTCTCAATGGCATTTTTATCGCTCGAACATGATAAATGTATTTGTGAGATTATGCTTCGTGCTTCGACCTCAGCTAACCGCTCTTTACCAATTACAAGGAAATGTTCAGTGAATAACGCGTCCCTTGTATTTCACACATCATTAACCTTCAAGTTTAACCTTAATTTTGACATACTGACTAAGTTTTGTAATGGTTTTTCTTGTATGAGGTATTATACGTAATGATTTTGCGTGATTTTGTTTGCAGAGAATTGCACTTATTGATTGGAACCAATTTTAGTTTTAACTCCGCATATCGAAGCTTCACTATGGCGTCAGAAGCAAGTCTTAAACAAGCGCTAGACGAGAGAGTGATTCCCCAGAGGTAAATCCAGCGCTGTGTCGTGGCAATACACGGAGGTAAGAGCAGACGCCACAATTTCCCTGTGCGTTCACAATACGATTCAAACGAGAATCGTTTTCCCTGTTGTATTACCATAACAGACCGCAATCTTAGCAATGGCGAACTCCTTGTCCGATTTACATTCGTCGTGGCGGTGATTTTCGAATCAAGTATCAATTGATGTGCAATCGGCGTGCACGGGGAAACATACAAATTGACTCGACTATCAGACTTGTTTGTTTTCGTGCGAACGCCCCTCGATCGAGTGTTTTTAAATTTTGAAAAGCAACTGGACAACAAAGGCGTTGGAGATAAATAACGTACGTGTCAGCGAGGTGAGGTGAGCTTCGGGCCGGACACAAAGGCGCGGCGGGGGCCAGGATATTGGAGAGAGGCTCGCTTCGCCATTCACGCATTGCTCACGGGTTTTTTTTCACTGTGACGGGGGTCATGGCGACCATCCGTCAATTTGCGGTTGCCCAAGCTACGGGAGCAAGTTAGGATTTTGCCGATAAATTTCATTGTAAAGAATTTATTAACTTACCGTATTTTTATAAATTTCAATTCGGAACCTTAAACACATCTCTTCGTCACCCTTAAGACAGCGATTACAAGTTTCCTCTGGACCGAGTCTTGGCGTAATTATTTTCTTATCCTTTATCTATCTGTTTGGATACTTGTAATATCAAGACGATTTGTCATCTTTTAATATTACTAACATACTTATTAGGAAACTGTACAAATATTACGAAGAGCTCTGAAAAGATATTAAGTTATTACCCACTGAATGGTTTATCGGATAAACGATGTGTAAACGTTTCCTAAGAAAAACTTAGCGGCTTTCAATAAATCTGTACGAAATATTATTTCTACGTAACCGCTATACTACTTTATAAAATAATCTAATATTAATGCCACTTCATCTCGATACGTTGAATAAACTAGCTATTTATAGCTGAGAGAAAATAAAATATAAAGTTGAAAGGTTCGATCTCCTCAAATCCTCTCCAAGTATCTTTAAGATGGCATACTGACAGTTGTTACAAAAAGAAAAATAAACAAAACTTCTACATTGAAACATACTTGGAAGATCGAGAGCAGATTCCATTGGACGAGTGCAGGGGAAATTGGATTCTATTTTGATGTATGTAGAGTTGTGTTTTGTATTTCATGTCGGTTTGGGTGTTGAAAGGGTGCTGCGGGCGCCGGGCGAGGCGTGGCAGGGCGTGGCGGCCGGCGGTTGTTTGCAGTGACGTCACTCACACCAGCACACTTGTGTGCGTGTCTCGGGCTCGAATTGCCGTCGCTCCGCGTCGTGCCTTGCAGTCGATGTCATCGCGAACATTTACAACACTGGTACTTACTAAAACGAGCAAATCAACAGAATTGTTCGATCAAGATTTCCATGAAACATTCTATGTAGTGATTAGAAAAAAGTGTTAAACAATGGCTCGCACACATACTATCAAAAATTTGACAAACACCAAATAAGTAGTTGAAACAAAGAGATGTTGGTGTCGCCGCTAAAAAGAAAAAAATAATAGAATACTAACACCAACAATCGAACTCAACAAAACAATTTGTTGAAGCTCCATTTATTTAGCGGTATAGTAGTCAGTACGAATTCGCAAACAGCTCAAAAGTAAATCAATTTATTAGAGCCATTAAAACCTCTATTAAGTTCAATCATTGATCGTTGCTATTCGAATAATAGCATGTAAAAACGTATACGAGCTTTTGGACTCTAAAAAATAAACTAATATACTTAATATTCTTGTAGATTGTATTTAAGGCAAACTACTATTGTCTCACGCTTCATTCCACATCGATTGAATAATGGTGTAAGCGTCCGAAGCGTGTCCATCCGCGTCGTATCAAGACAGACTCTAATAGCCGGGCACCTCTGTCGGCGCGGCGCTCCGCACGGCCATTACATTCCTACAAAATAGACTCCTCAACTTTCGATCCGTCTCTCGCTTGATATTAAGCAATAAACAGTCAATAAACGCAAGCCGAGATCGTGCCTAATTACAAACAATTAAAGGGCCCACGGCGCCCCCCGCTGCGTCGGCGCGCGACCACTCTTTATTGCCCTATTTATTGCATATTGGAAACAAAAACGATACAACTAGTTGACTGTTATAGTTTTGGGATGTCTGACTACGCCCGGTTCCTATTTTCTATAATAGGTTAGTTAAGTATTAATGGCCTGAGACCGATTCGTAAGCAGGTATAGATATGAGAAATGTTGAAAATGATTGTATTTCATGTTAAAAGGTTAATCGAGTTGCCGATACTGGCATCGCAAGCGTACCAGACATTAAATGATCTCATCAACTCTAGTCCGATGAAACAAATGTTCTACGGTGTTGAGTACACGTTGGAACTATGGCATTCCATACAAATAATATTACGTTTTGAGAATTACAGCGCTTGCTATTTACAATACACGAAGGAAAAATCATTTTTGTTTCAATCATTAAAAAAAACATACTTCCGAATTTTAATATTTTGTTACATGTAAAAGACTTCAACGATATAAACTATAGTCTAAATGTTACTCTTGAAAATCAAAATAAATTATATTGTTTACAAAATAATAAGAGATACAAAGGTCTAATAAAAAGCTATAAAAATAAAATAAATTCACTTTCTAAACATTTGACCAAATGTGTGTAACTTGAAAGATTCATTAAACAAAATTTAACAGAAGGGTTAACAAATAAATCAAGCTATAATTTTGTATCAACAAAAATTAATTAATAATTTTATTGCTTTTAAAAAACATCTATGAACATAATAAGGTTAGGTTCGCGATATAGTTTACGACACTAGAAAGAATGGCCTCAAGTTTACAAAAAATATATATTTTACTGTGTTAACCTCTCCTGTAGTATTTATGATAAAACAAACATATTTTTTATCAATTAACTAATTTATGCAATTTCTTATTGCTGATTTTCCTTATTTTATTTTTCATCATTAAAAAATTGCATCAATACTTACTTACTAGGTTCAGCTATGCTTAACCTTTCGGCGTTACGGTTCCTACAGCTAACTGTCTAAATTTTACTCTTACATAAATAGATATATTAATTAATAGTGCTATATTAATATGTTTAATATCAAAGTTTGTTATTGTCGAGGGAGAAGATTACCGTGAGAAAGTTTTGAACGCCAAATCCGTGTGAGCGGCGCGGCGTCAGCACAGAGTGACCTGCATCGGCCATCGTCAACAGAATTACAACTGTCATATAACTTACACGCTAATAGGAGCGGCACGCCTTGAGCCCACTATTAAATACTATACAAGTTTTACGATAATGCCCAACAAACTCTTATAAACGTTTCTTTTTTCTTAACAGCCGAAGGCGCCAGTTGCTTCTCAATATTAATAACGCGATAGTTCAGTTTGGGGGTTTAATTGCGTGGCCGAGCCGGGGCTCGCCGGCGCGGCCGGGGCTCGCGGCCGGACGCACTAAATTAATCCGCCGCTTTTAATATTCATAGCGTTTTTAAACAAAAATCCTAAACTAATTAAAACTTGTATAATTCATTTGGTCATAAACGCTCGAGGCACGATCCATTTGTTTGCATTTTATTCCTGCGACATGAACATTTATAAATTATGTACACTTTGAACATACTCGGATATTTAGGTCTCAAAATATTAGTTTGCAATGGTAAAACACAATGACAAAGTTAGAAAATTTAGAAAATGTAATTAAATAAAGAACTGTTTGGGTGGGCCCTTCATTTACGAAGACAACACTGGACATTGTCTTGGCCTGTATTACCTTTGCACTTACCGTTTGAAAATGAACAGAGGCGCTTCTGTAAAACTTTTGTCCAGTCTAATTAATAGGCCTGACTTAAGCAAAGGGTTGAAACCAATAAAGAGCTGTTTAAAACATCAACTAGGCTAGAATTAGTAGACTGGCGAGTTGCATCCTTTATAACCGTCACTAAATTAAGAAAAGAAACGGGATATGTAATTACCAGAAAAAAATTAGACGTTCCTATTTATTTAACTAAAACTTAGCTGACGTCAATCATATTAGTTTTTCAACTATGATATAAAATTGTCCCTAGCGAATAATACATTTTAATTATTGTTTGTGCGTAGTTTAGTCACAAATAAACAAATGTTAAGTATTTGACGTAAGCAGGTGTTACTTCGAAACTGCATCAGAATAGTGTTGAGCCTTTGTTGAATATTGAAAAGAAAGAAAAAAAAATAAAGTTAGTTCGATCGTACTAGTTACAGAGTTGTAGTAGTTTGTTTAATAAAAAGTCTACAGTTCCTTAGCAGCTGAACAAGACGACTGCATGATAAATAAATCAACAAATATAAAATTACATAAATGACTAATTCTTTGATATATGTATACAAGCTGTAAATATATTTAAAACTGTGACATTAATCATTTCAGAAAAGTAATAAATTCAATGTCATTTGTCATTTTTACAACTATCAAACCAGTTATTCTAATAAAAAATATTGCAGTAGATTCTCAGTACTAATCTAAGAGAACCAGTTTCATAAATATATTACAGCTGGATGACAAAGTTGCGGCGTTATGTGGTCGGTTAAAAGTATTTATCGAGTGCGAAATCATCGACGTCGATAAATTGTCGGTATCGATATCCGCACAGCACTAGCGGGCGCAGCGGGGCGCCGGAGTCGCTCGTGCCTTCCCACCTGCGCGCTCCACGTATGCCTCTTATCGTCCGCTAACGCCTAAAGTATTGTAGTCACATTTTTATGAGCGCCTATTAGAATCTGGTACCCATCCATCCAGCGGAGCGAAGTTTATTACTTCGCCATTTGACAGACGCGGAAACTTATTCTTAAGTTGTTTATTACGATCGCATGTCCTGGTTCGGTTACCCATAGTACATACGCCACAAAGCGATCAGATAGCGAAATCCAAAAATGTATCGAACTGTCAAGCACATGACTTATCGAATCTCATTGTTAGTTTTATACATTTTTGTCGATTCCATCAGCGATATCTACAATCCGGTACTTTTGATACATACATAATGGTACTGTTCACCGAGGCAATCTTTCTTTTTAAGATAAATTTCTCTAAACTCACAGTTCAAAGCATAACTAATTTTAAATTATTCGAACTTTTTGCTATAAGGTTCTTTCAACTCTATAAATTAAAAAAATATCATACAATATAGTACTTAATACAAAATAATTTACTTACTGCGCGATTTCAATTTACTTATAATGATTGAGTACTTAAAATAGAAACCCATTGAAGTTTTATTACTAAAATTACGTCTCATGCTTTGATCAAATAAATTAAAATATCGGCAATATTACCGCTATATTCATTGAATACAACTTCATTCATAACTATTTAAAAATATTTAAAACATACTAAATACAAAACATAAGCGAAATTCACCAAATAACATATTTTATTTGTACTTGAATGTATTTGTTCACGAAACAAACGTTTTTAAAAGCAGACGCAGCAATTGACACAAGTGAATCGTATTGCAAATAAAAGCCTTTTTAAAGGTATAACCTTGCTATATAAACTTAAGTCGTATTCCTTAAGTGGCAAGGTTGTAATTAACGTGTAATGGATGGGTAATTATGTCCCTTTTTTGGTAATAAAGTTGATAGGTAGTGATATAGATATCAAAAGGGTATAATAGTTAGTTTGCGTTTCACACGCACTTGCTTACCGTCATCTGTAACACCGACCCACATACATTATCTATAAAATAGAATCATGTTTTTGTTAGCATAAATTCTTTATTAAAGGGTCATTTTGTATGTGATTCCCAAATTGGTCGACTTGATACAAATCTTTGATTTTCTACGCACGTATGTCGAATAAACGTTTCAATTTGAATAGCGATAAAACAATTGTTACTTGAAAAGGAACGGATAATAAAAAAGGTAGAAATGAAAACAGTCACTGTTAACGTGAATTTCCACTGCCGAATAACCATATCGCTATCTTTCATATTCTCTGTTAACAAATAGAGATAGCATTATGTTTTTGTATAGATGTAACGACAATCAAAACTCATTGTAACTAATAACATTAATATGTTTGAGTACGTATGTTTAATTATACATTGCCGTGACGAGGTGGCCGAGAGGTTAAGGCGTTGGACTGCTAATCCAATGTGCTCTGCACGCGTGGGTTCGAATCCCATCCTCGTCGATAATTTTATTTTTATCAAATAATATTTTTCAAAATTCCAATTTCATCTCTTTCATTTGCATTGAAAAACAGAAATAAACACATTGTAAGTATAAATATGTGTATTAGCCCGCTTTCACACGGGCGATTTTTCAACGCGCGCTAAAAAAGCGTTGATAAAGAACAAACGAATTTCCATGTATCTATTTCCACGTGAGGGCTTTTAAATTTTTATCGCGCATCGTTGGATTTTGAGCGCTGGTCGAAGGAAATAAGAGTCATTTTACTGCTATCGTATGGGCGTTAAAACCGCGTCCGTGTAAATGCACAATAATGACATCGGAAATCCGTATGGTTTAAAATAACAGAACATCGTCTTAACTGAGAAACATGTTGCATGATTAGAAACAAAATTAACATAAAATTAACGCCGGTATCGATTGAAGAAAACTTATAGCTTATAGTTTAAATAAGATACACATTAAAGTACATGAATATTTTAATTAAATTTATGTTAATAATAAACCAATATTCCTCCGATTGTAAATTATTAAAAGAATCTCTGGAACATAATTATTTTTACCAATTTCTAAAAAAGTCCTCATTTTTACGAAATAGGTTTGAAGCTGGCACTTCAAACGATTCTAGGTTTACTAAAACATTTACATACATTTTAACAGCAGAAACATAATTAATTGAACTTCGTAACAGACTTATTATAAGTCTAATATATGCAACGTACAGAAAACCGAAAGTTTTTGTTAATAATTCAGGCAAAAGCATTTCCATTAGCAAACAGCAAACGAGTCGAATGAGCAAAAAGTATTGGGTCGAAAAGGTCGTGAGCTCAGCGGTTGATCCATATTAAACGGGTTGCTGATATTCAGAAACGTAACAAAGTAGATCTGCTAATCGCCTCCGACGTTATTTACATCTTCGAGTTATAAATATCGTTGTGGGTGCTGAGTTTATCAATTAATTTTGAAGGTGAAGACGGGCGAGCAAAGAAGCCTTTAAAATTACCAATCACCAATACTCCGCAGCTGTTTCTGTGATTACAGATTTTGTTATTAAATATTTATTGGAAAAAAATTAGAATTTCCAAGTAGGTTTAAGTGGAAGTTTCTATATATTTTTTTAATAAAACTGCAGAACGAAAGTTTTATATTTTGCTTCGCAAGTAGAGTCCCTTTATTTATCTAAATAGCAGCATATTTTTACAATGTTTTAATATATTGCAGTGCACAATTTTGGTATACCGGGTAGGGGCATCCAAATTATTAAATGGAAGAAAAAAAGTGTACGTTGGCGTAAAAGCTTCTTTAATTAAATCTCATCTGCAGCCGCGTACATCGTGATAACGGTCACGCACCTCTTATACTTAGTTATAACATGGGTTCAATCGAATCGATAATTTATACGGACACCATTACATTACGTTTCTATAAGCCTTTATAAAATATCGCCATACATCGAGAGGCACAAATTGATAAATTACATGGAACAGGACACGTTTAATCCTCACGAAATGAGCTCTTATACTGGGATTACAGGATTGGTGGCGGGTAGTTGAGTGGAAAGGTGACCGCGTAGTGGCTGCGCGCGGCGTCTGTACCGTGATGTATGGCCATTGTGCCCGATACCACTAACACCTTCGGGAATCCAAATTACTTTTACATGAGTATAAGGAATCAAATAAAAAACGATAAATAAATAAAACGACAGAGCGCGGTACATGCGCCAATAAGTATATGTAGACTGAAATCAATGAATGTTATGAAATGTGCGTTATTATTTAGTTACATATATTAATTCAGAAACAAAAATGTTACAGACGGTTCAATAGCGAACTTATCCTATATGATAATGTTTGTATGTTTTCATATTATTATTGTGTTACATTTTTGAAAAACCATTCTAGTAACTACAACGAAATGTCCAGGATATACCCACGAATACACTGCCCTAAAAGTCACTAATAACCGAATAACCTTTCTAAAAGTCTAAGCAAAATCATAAGATGTCTTTAGCGTAGCCGTTATCATATTTATAATTAATATAGTATGTTCCATTGATGGTAAATCTTATGTTGATCGCTTCAGCTCTTGCATTACACGGAGAGAGAACTCATTGGAGTTAAGGCGCTAAATCACAGGGCACAATAAAACACAGGTATTGTCGCCGTGTCTGCCTTACGATATTTATGTCCGTCCGCGTACGGAATGCTTCCAGTTTTGTTTGTCTTAAAGCTAGTTAAATGTACTCGTAAAATGATGGACATTGACTCTAGTACTGTTCTAGTTTTTATTTGTTGATTTTCGTCATCTTCTAAGACAGAGAACTCTCTTTCAGTTTACTAATAACGTGTTATTTTCACCTCAAAATGTTTAGTCTTTAAGAGTTGGGTATCACTAAATCCGGATGCTTATAAAAATCGAAATATTAAAACATCGAAAAATACAATATGAACTGGAAATGTGGACTTAAAATGTTGATTGATTGATGCACATAAATAAAGTTTTATTTTTAATATTATCACATTAACAATATGGAAGCTCATCAATTTCCAATTGCAACAAAACGTCAGTCGATCTTGAAGTAAAGCCGGCGCGAGGCGACGGACGCAGCTCGAGGCGCGCTCAAAGCGCTCGCCAAACAGAGGAACGAAGCTCAATGTGAAATATGTGATGTTTTCACTACTAAAGCATCAACAGTTTTTTGTGGTCGAACGAACCCTTTGTGTCCTCGATCGTTCCTCATCGAGAGCGCTATTAATATTGGGCATCTCACATCTGTTTGATGATATATTAATGGGGTGGGATTCCTGCACTGTACCGATAGAAGGCATACTGCACGCGGCGTAGCCTTATTAATCATACCGACACGAACCTAATTGTATTATAGGCGTACCGCACACTAGCTCGCTAGCGCACCTCGAGTGCTATTGTGGTCCTTATACGAAAGCGAGAGGCGATGTTTTGACTTGAACTTTTTGTGGTTACGAAGTCGAGCCGCGCGCTGACTGCAGTGAATAATGCTGGCTGGCACACCGAGGTGTCAAATGTTTACAAGGTTAGATGTCCGTCCATCTATCTCTGTCATTACAGCGTTTTCATAGTTAAACATTTTATGTTATCAATTAAATTTCCGCACGATTTTCATGACAGAGATTTTGATTCAACAGTTGCAATTCAATAGGTATCAATCGATTAAACTGGAGTTTTGGAATCTTAACTTTCTTGATATGATTATTGCAATTAAACACAACGTAGTTAATTTAGCTTACAGCATGATCGTTTTATTTGCCTGGAAACTTAATAAATAGCGGTAAGAAGATAATAGTAACTAAATATAGACCATTTTTTCAATTCAATGTTTGCAAATCAAATTGTTCATATCCGAGAATGGGAGATCTGCAATGTTTTATTATGTTTTTATTTTACTTTAATTCGATAAGCTTGGAGCACATTCCCATATCGTCAATGCATAATTAAAAGGATTTTAAACAATTGGACAATGGCAAAGGGTTCCGAACATTATTATTTATATTTTTCTACACATAGTAAAATAATATACGGAAAAGTAATTTTTGTTGTTAAGTTTGTTAGAGGTGTAGAAGTTCTTATTTTGTCAACCTTATTATTTTTAACACGGAAAAGTTAAAAAAGTTATATTTTAAATAATGTTAAACAGCATAAAAGATTAAAGGTGTACCCTATTGGAATAATTGAGAAAAATCCGTGTCATGCATACACAATAGCTGACCGCATTGCGTTTTCGTCTCAATAAGTTTCTATTGCCCTTATTTTTTCAATAAACACAGCAATCCTTCCGAGAGACCCTTGTCACTTAGGTGACGTGTCTTGTCTTTTAATGATGACATTTTATACAGTAGCACGTATCTTAAGTAATATAAATCTATTTGTTTGTGATAATTTTTTGATACATATTTTTGTTTAATATATTTTTATAATAAATACATTGAGAAATAAGCTTAATGTATACAAGATAACTCTATAAACAAGAATAAAGATACTTAAGAAAAGATCGAGACAATGATTTTTCAGAGGTGCGAAAGTGACGAGTAATCATTATTACTCGTCCATTCCACTGCGGAAACATTTTTCCGCAGTGGAAACCGGCGGTTAATTACACAGTATTTTCCTTGCCTGTTACACTGTCCTGCGTTGGTACAATAACAAAAACGATGACTTAGTTTTTTCGTAATTCGTTTGTAACACGCGCATGGAGTCAATTTACTAATTAATATAAAATATGACCTACATAACAAAATGTAAGTTTTCATAACAAGTGACTGGTACAAAAAAATATTTAATATTTGCGAAATAATGTCATTTGATATATTGAAACTTGATTCTCCTACAATATAGTGTTGTCAGTATTGGTTTAATATTTTATTAACGAACGTAATGTACATGGTGACAAGTAGGTACCTAAGTACAAAATGCAATCGCAGTACATAATACATTTAGAAGAGGTAAAAATGATTATATGAATAGCTGTTTATTCAGCAGTATTCTGATCTTGAGGTAATTTTTAAGTCATATTAAAAAAGTATTTAATTTTTAAATATGCTATTATTAATAGGTAAACTACATACTGTAAAACGAATACGTTCTGTGTCCAACTGTTTCTAGTTTTGTGAAAGTTATACTAGTCCCCCAAGTAAAACGCAATAAAACGATGTTCCAATATAGCTCATAAACAGATACACAACCTCATCGATATTAACATATTATAATATTTAATAGTCAACCTTTAAAGTTCCATTTTAGCCGACCGTGAAGTAATTACTATTGGAATCAAATTATAACTTTTCATTCGTTACTTTCGAAATTAGAATTCTAAATCAACCTCTTTACATCTCTGACGCGCCATTATTTGTGTCTAATATACGAGAAGTTAATTCCGGTTTGGACAATTTTATGTATACAATTTGTACTAGTATTATAGTAGAATGATGAATGTTTTGTATCTTTATCGAATTTTACAAATTTATAAACATTTATGCTTTTCCTTTGGAGGTGTAAGAAAAGTTATAAATTACCGTTTTGGACTACTATGATGTGAGATGAATTAGCCGCAAGGCGGGTGGGCAAGTTCTTGTCAGCTAAGGCAAGCGCCTGTTGACCCGTCAAGCGATGTTGCGGTATCGAAGAAGACATTCGCAGCGGACCTTGAAGATCTGTGATACATTCTGATCATTAATATCGGCATTGAGATGGTGGCAGCGCCGCGGGGCTCCGCGCCGGCTCGCCCGCTTTAAATAACATATTAGTCTCCAAAGCGGCCGCCGCCATATTTCTCGATATATCGAATAAGTTTTTCGGTAAACCGGCACGTAACGAATCGACGCCGACGACAGCCGACGCGGGGTACGATTTATCGCGTGCACCCGATTCCATACTAATCGGATTTGAAGCAGCCCCGCTTACACCAGCTCCCTTTATGCTCTGGCCATCGCATGCCATCGCGAGGTCCTTACGCCACGCCGCAGTGTACACGTTCACTAATACACCAATCTGTAGTCATATATATATTTTTTTATCGTTATAATGCAGGTTAGTATTTTATAAGTGAAGGGAGTTTGGGAAAATTGGATGGCCTAATGTTAAGTGATGCGACGCTCATGACCATACGCAACAGAGGAACCGCAGATGCGTTGCTATCGATAGATATTTTGCGGTCAACAATATGCTATAGGAGAGGAAAAATAAATGTATATAATTGAAATCGTCTTTACAAAAATGTCCATCTGTGGGCGTGTCAGTGCCCCCGCCAAGGCGAGCACGACCGAACTATCATATTTCAAAGCAACGCAAGTCAATATTAGTCAAAGAAAAAATTTTTACTAAATAATTTCACTTCATAATGTTTCAGTAAACGTACCGTAATAAAGTGTTATACCATTACGATACTTTGCAAATAAATAGGAATTACATTTAATCTGATATTCTATTGAAAGGTAAAAGCCCAATTTTATAAATATGTTTTCGTTTAGTCAAACAGGGCTAATGGGCTTATAAATTATTGAGGTTTTCTATTTCATCTTACAGATATGTTTCCCAGAATATTCTGAGAAAATAAATACAACTGACAGTAATTTTGCGAGTAGGCACTTCAATTATGTTTCGACTAAGTCAGAAATGGCTTTTACAAATCAATGATTAAGATATGATTATATTATAGCCATAGTAATTCTACTATTCAAAAAGACTATTAGTAAAACACTAATTAAAACACGATTCCGTGTTTTCTCTAACGAGTGCGGTGTCGGAGGCCTAATTTTAGTCCACCTTCCTATCCTTTTCTTATAAGGAAATTATGGGAAGAGGAAGTGGATATGGAAGGGGAGCGTACGTTTAGGAAGAGGAATTATCCTCTTGCTGTGCATCTCCTCTAATCAGATTAAAGGTAGGCAACGCATCTGCAATTGCAGATATCTGTGGGCAGCGCTTCACTATTTCAGCGAATCCAGTTAGCCGCTTCCTCGTTTGCAACTTTATAATATAAAAAAAAACAAAAAGAACTCACGTGTATTTCGGTGTAGATAGTTAATGTGGAATGAAAATAAAGTGAAAATAGCCCAATATTCCACTCACCCTGATGAAGGACCTCTATCGGGTCTGAAACTATTTTGTAACTACACCCAAATATTCACGTAGAGTTAAGCTGTTTCATTATGACTCAAGTTTTTAATGAATTCACTATTAGTAAAATTAATAAAGCAAATATATAGTTAAACAATAAATTAATAAATCAAAGCCGTCAAATATTTACATTTTATATTCTAATTATAACTATGATAATATTTACTGTATAACAAAAAGCAATATATCAAAAAGTTGTAAATCTTGAAGACACCAGCAGCCGTCAAAGAGATAAACGACTAAAAATAGTTTAAACAATAATTGTGGACATTCTCAAGCTTGATAAAGTATACATTGAAACGGTAAAACTTTTAATGGGCTTTAAAACTGATATTGGATTGCATAATGCATGTTTAGGAAACCTTCATTTCGTAGCCTTTTATTGTCTACTAGTATACAACATTTTATACCAAACTAGGTGTTGCACGCGACTTCGTCAGCGTGAAATTAAATAACATAGCCTATGTTACTCGGGGATTGTGTAGCTTTCTAACGGTGGAAGAACTTTTGAAATCGGCCTAGTAGTTCTTGAGTTATTTCAATACAAAAATACAAAGTTTCTCTCTATATGCCATTAGTATAGATATACAAGGCCGCTTTGGGACAGCGTGGTTGACTATGGCCTATGGCCTCTCGGTGAGGACGTTAAGAGCTGGTGATGATGATACGCCATATAAAATAATTGCAAAAGCTTATTATAACTGTAGAGCTAAATATGGGCTCTGGCTTGGTACATCCTGATTGGAAAATAGTGTTATTAATAAACAATGAAGTAAACAGCCTATTATTTTTTTCTAATTTCCAAGTAAAGATGGTAACGTTATTGTATGTTTTAGCAAGGGAAACCTACGATTAGGCACTTACATTATTTATAATATAGGATTATATTTAACATCTATAAAATATCGATATAAAAATATGTAATAAAATAAACCTTCTAATTTAGAGTAATAGTTACATATTAAGTAATATAATAGTAATAATCACCTTATAAAGCACGCGTTAATTCGTCTTGCAAGTGCACGCTTGGAGGTTAGACTCTTAACATTTTGAATTTTCTTATTATTTTAATCAGTTTTTGCGAATAAATAAATAAATAATAAATCTCATTTCAAAGGAACGTAGTTAAATAAAATCATTTAATACTCGTAGAAACCCATTAAATGTGATCGTAATAACGTTAAACGTAAGACCATTTGAAATACGCCTACGTGACTCCTGGACACTGAACTCTACGTTCTTATAAATATTATATTTTATTTTAAAATTAAATGTACATATCTGAACTTATTACGTTTAGCAGATATATAAAATAGTCTAAAGAACACATCTTGATTACTTACTTTTTTTAATTCACGCGTACAAGTTTAATTTATAAAAAAGCTTGTAATCAGAATTTAGTTTGGAAAAATATTACTTATTGAGATATTACTTGAAAAATAATCTTTTGAAATACAGTTAATTTTTATTATTAATTCAGGACTTCAGATATTCAACTCTGAGTCTTATTACTTAAATTATTTTAAATATTTTTTATAGCGTTATTCCATAAATAAGCGAAGTGTTAGTGAATGGGAAAAACATATAGGCGTTTTATTTGTGTGTTTTTTTTATTGTTAATTGAAATTTTAATCTTACGATTCGTTTTTACAGACGCTGTACATACTTGATGAATGAAACGACTCAATTATACTGAGTTTTATATATAGGGTTAGGTACGTTATGTAGTTTAAACAACGTTAAGTAAGTTTACATGGCTTTTGTAGACACTTTATTGATTACTAGCTGTTGAGCGCGATTTTGTCGGCGTGGAATTGTATATTATAGCCTATGTTACTCGGGGGTAATTTAGCTTTCTAATGGTGAAAGAATTTATGAAATCGGAGCAATAGTTCTTGAGTTATTTCAATACAAACAAAAATACAAAGTCTCTCTCTTTATAATATTAGTATAGAGTATAGACTAGCTGTCGTTCGCGACTACACCAGCGCGGATTTAAAAAATAGAGCCTATGTTACTCGGGCATAATGTGGCTTTCTAATGGTAATACAAAAATACAAAGTTTTCCTCTTTATAATATTAGTATAGATAAGCTGATTAGGTATTTTGTATAAGTAAGTTCTTATTGCTGAAATGCACATACTTAATTATGTTGCGAACTGACCAAACACAGTGTAACACAGCGACCATTTGTGTTAGTATAGTGTGTAGATATCGTATATGAAATTGATAGGAGATTCTCTTATTTGACAGCTTATTTTCGTTCGGTTTACCTGGCAGCTTCATTTTACCGTACGACGTTGTCCGAGTTCACTAAATGCTAAATACAAAGAAGCACTAAAAATACGGCCTTTTCATATGTAGTGTTACGTGGACCAGAATGCATCAAAGAGACATCGTGACCAAATGTTTCCCTTGTTGATCTGTTTGGTCTTATCTAGGAACCGATAAGGATATTTAACCCGGCTTGATAATCTAAATTTAACCCCTTCTTAAGCAAACTAGTTAATTTAAATAAACTACGTTATTTTACTATTTTGCCATACTGGTGCAGTAGATAAATAATTTCTTGTTTATAATCAATAATTTCCTTGTTTACAATATGTCTGCAATTGATTATTCTTATCTTTTTTGTACTGACCTTTGTGCTAACATTCCACCTGAAGTAAAGGTCTTGCTGCGCCTTTCCATAACTTCGGTTACAAATAAATTGACATAGAAATGATAATTAAAAATGGTTGTTTGGAGTTCAATAACGTAGATATAGTAAGTTTTTAATATATTTTTTTTATATACAGAAATTACCTATATCTACATTAATATTATAAAGAGAGAAACATTGTATTTTTGTATGAATTGAAATAACTCAAAAACTACTGGGCAGATTTCAAAAAATCTTTCACCGTTAGAAAGCTACGTTATCCCCGAGTAATATAGGCTATATTTTTTTACTTCAGCGCGAACGAAGTCGCGATTAGCAACTAGTTAATAATATTTATAGTTAAGTAGGTGTAATAAAGGCATCGTAAAAAAAATGCGCAAATAATTGCCTTACATTTGTTATTATATGTTAGCCAAATAATAATTATGATAAAAATCATAGTTAAATATCTATTACCCAATACAAAACCTGCCGAATGTTAATAAAATATGTTTTTGATCATGAAGGTTGCCTATTGTACTAATGTCCTACCTATCGCTCATTAAATACAATTATTTAGCACTTATTGTACAAGTTTTTATTTAATAATGTAAATTAAAAAAGTAAAAGTTCAAATGTTTTTAGTTTTTATCTCTATAAGATAAGTTGAGGTAAACTTAATTCACTTAATGGTTTGTAAGTCACAAATAACAAGTATGATAAGCTAGATAACTAAACCTAAGTAATGTATCTAATTAGATTCTAGGTAGAGCTTTTTAAATATAAAAGTTGTTTATTAATGAGACGTTTGTGTTACAGGTTATTAAATAATCTTCCACACAACTCACCTTCATCTCTTCTTTTACGGCCAACACTTTGACGAATTATTGTTCTCACAAAAAAGAAACTATATCGAACACTCGCGTTCTTTATGAAACAAATCAAAACATCACAAGACTTCCAGTCATTAAAGCAGATATTAGAGGAGAGATACCGGGCACTGTCCACGCGGCCACACCGCACGCTTGTTACGTATAAACTAAAATTTAAAGTTAGCAAGGCGGCGTCAACTTGGACCCCTCGACCCGTACGCACTCCCATTGGTCGATGCACCAGTAGGCGGGGCCGGAAATCTATGTAAAGGTGTAACTGTAAGGTCCCCATGAAGTATTACTACGTGTGTGTTTAAATGTTAAACGACCCGGCATTTTTTTTAATCGTTACGTATTCAGTTTCAATTGATGCTGTTTGATTTTTTTTTGTTATGCCTACCCTTCATAGCGAATTTGTGAAGCTTCAACGTTTTTCGAACTTATGCAATAACTTTCTATTTTTAGAATAAGTATACAATTTATTCAGGATTCCAATATAAAAGTTATAGTACGACTACCGATACTATATCAATCAAAATTTGAAAAAAATACACCACTCTTTCTAACCGTTCTAAAACATAAAGATAACTGCGGGACACTTCCCGGTTACATTTCAGTAACACTTTACTTACTTAGATAAAAAACCCCACTCCAAGTCTAGGCTTCTCAGCAGACCTTTCTTATGTCTAATCACAGTATTCTAAAGATTCTCCCATATAACTATATATGAGTTATCAGTCCATATTGTAATATATCAATGCGTAGTACTCTAGAAACAAAATGCGTCGTTTATACCACGATTACAATACAAAAATTGTAAACGCGATTAGCTTTAGCATAGCGAAATTAAAGTTGTTATACTCAGACAAATACCGATTAAATATTCATCAATACAAGACGTTACCTACTGCCCTGATGTTAGAAGTAACTATATTTCATTAGTTAAACCACGGAATTTAGGTTAGGACGGCGTTACGTCGTTAAATATGTGCACCATCTTACTCTTAGGTTGATGATAATTGAATTAAACTGGATTGGGGTAAATAATTTCAGTTTATAATTAAACTTGCTGTCTCCCGCGACTCCGTCTGAGAAGAACTAAAAAACATATTCTTCCAGATCCGTTAAGCCGTTTCTAAGATACAAACAAACCTCGATCCATATTAGATTACGCATTTATAAATATTAGTAAGATTGTTAATAAATTTGTATAAAATACCTCTCGTATATTTCAAAGGAGAAATAATAATATTACTGCGTCTCAATAAATTGATAATGTGGAAGAGTAAACAAGCATAAAGACCTGTCGTTACTTTAAATAATATTGTTTACAAAGATAATATTGAATGATTGCCTTCCAGTTCAGAGTACATACATTGATCTCTTGTTAAATCAGTTTCAATCTATGAAATACAATTTTAATACCTACTCGATAATCCATTGTTAATAAAATACAGCTCTTAAATGCTTTACTAGTATTTTAATGTAGTATGTATTTTAATAAACATATATTTTTTAATATCGGGTAAAGCCGGCTACAGACAGTTTTAACTGTACAGTTCGATTGCACAGTTAAAATTGACGTGTGTAGACAAAACTGAGAACTGTATCATTCGATTGGGCAGTTTAAATTGGCGTGTGTACGTCAGTTTTGCACTGCGCATTTATAAACCCAAATCAAATATCATTAACAATGTGATATTAATTTACAGTTTAAAAATCAATACTGCCGTCTACCGGTTTAAAAGTACTCGAATAGTTTTAGGCAAAAACCACAGAAGTCAACAGTTGCGCTGCGATTCGGGAGACAAGTTGAAGTAGATAATGACTGGGATTTGGCGATGTGAGGCGGCAATCAGCCCGCTTGTGTCGATGGCACTACACACAAACTGACGCTTGTCATTTGTATGTTCACAATAGACAGAGAATTATACCCACAGACCTTGTGATACATTTGAAAATAATCTTTCTTTCGCTTACGATTTGAAATAAAAAAAAAATCAAGTATTACGATGCCAGCAGTTAGAAACCCAACTTTTAATTATCTCTTTCCTCGCTCTAGAAGTGAGTTTCCATTGCTCAAACACTTAAATAACATATGGATCCACCTCCTCATTCTTTGAAAACAAATACAATATATTAACATAAATATGTTGTATTTACGTGTCTTTCGACAGTGAAATTTCACGATAGCACAACGTTACATATTTTGTTTTCATGTTTTACTGAATATTTAATTTGATTCCGCAGCTGTAAACTTCAAAGGAAAACTTAGATGTCTTACTTCGATAACTAACTGAATTCGTCACCTATATTTTCAGATTGCTTCAACTCGCAATCACGTTGCAGATAAATCTATTGCAAGATGTCAATTCATTCGTAAAATGCAGTCGCTAGGTGCAATTACGATGAGGACATCCCCACAACCTCGCCCTCCTCCGACATTTCTCCCCATTCCAGGGAGAGGAGGAGCAGGGGATAATTTTGCTTACGTATCCGTGTCCGGTACGAATGCACCGCCACCCAATGTTGGACGTAACCGCATTGCATATAGAATTCTATGGTTTTATTCTAATTTAAATTAAAAAACTATTTTAAATAGTATGTGACATTACTTGTGAAGAAACTATGTATACAAATAAGACATAAGAAAAGTTTTATTAGTATTTTACTTGGCAGTTAAGTTACGGTGCTTAGGAACTTGAAGTAAGTGTGCCATATGAAAAAAAATATTTTTGAAGGCGGGCGGAAAACCATTCCTGTGCGAGTATAAATATTTATTTTTTATTATTAGATTTACCAACAAAGTATGATACAAGTTTTACATACTTAATCAAGTTCCTATTTATAAATACCAACATATGTATACGTAAATACAACATTCGTCGAGATAAAAAAGGACAAAAATAAAACAGAAAATGACAAACAATATAAAATTAATTTATATCCAACTAATTAGAAAATCATTCAAATAAAATAATTCTATAATCATGTTATTTACGCAAGATGTCGCCACTTTCCTCAATTAAGAGTCCTGTGGGCGCGGTCCTATATCCGGGAGACGTCCGCTTCTCTCGTTCTTTTAATTTTCATTTCAAAGGACTTTTCAGTATATTCAGTCGGCAGCGGATTGGCCGGAAGGATCGATTTTTTCGCAATTCCAAATTTGCAATTCAAATTGGCGAATCCAGGGACGAGTTTTCTCAGATCTACGATTATATTTTCACAATTGAATAATCTCTTCCTCCCTTATAATTACGACTCTTTGTATTTTAGTTATGGTCTTTAATTTTTTTTTGTAATTTCATTCCTTTGGTCAATTTCATCGTATAATTTTATATTGTAGAAGAAAAATAAAAACAAACTCGCGTAATGAATACTAAAGTATTAAAAACCAAACTGGGTCATAATGGGCTTGTTTTTAAGAAAGGTGAAAAAAAGCATTTTTTATATAAAAGCTATTGTTCACGATTTCATCACCTTGGAAATAAAAAATATAACCTTAGTTACTCGGGGATAATGTAGCTTTCTAACGGTGAAATGTTTTTTGAAATCGGCCCAGTAGTTCTTGAGTTATTTCAGCAGAAACAAAATACAAAGTCTCTCTATAATATTAGTATAGATTAAGTACTTTCCCGACTATACGAAACTTGGCTACACATTTGAATTCGAAAAATCAACACAGGTGGTTACAATTGATATCAATCGACAAATTAAACCACGAATTATATTTATTCAAAGTCAAGCTGTGTAACAAATCTATCTGGACGTCTCTGTAACAGGTCCACCCCATTCTATACCACAATATCAATTTTAGAGATAGATAAAAATAAATTCTAAACAAGAAACATAAAAGAGTACGAACAGATCGCAATCAGGTAACGAATGAATTTAATTTAACCATCAAAAGAAAGCTACTTTTTCTGTACGCAAAGTAATAAAATTAATTCAAATAGAAATATTTTTATTATTGCTACCGACGTGTTTCAGCTTAGTTTTTAGGTAAATTATTTGCTTTGCATATTTAATATCTTATTTACGTTGTTACCGAGCCAACCATCTATAAAGAAATAGATTAATGTTTTTGGACTCATGTTTCGACTGTGTAAACTCTTTCCCCCTTATTCCGAAATAAATATAAAGTACTGCGATAAACGAGGACCAATAAGTCGTCGATTATACGATACTGGGAGAAACTCGGTACTAAATAAGATAGACCAGGGGTCACATTGGACGGAATTATGTATCATAAGAAGTACCAGGAACAAGAATGGTCAGTATTTTGGAATACATTTTATGAATGTACCACTACTAAACGTAGAAAGTACAACAGTAACAACGCTGATTCTTGTTTCGGAATAAAGCTGTTTGTGAGGCACACTGGCTGGGCGTTATACGCAATTAATACCTATTCTGTTTACTTATAAAAATTAAGTTAACTGGAATCAGAAGCTCGTGATTGCTATCTTGTACGTGTTATTTGTCTAATTAGCCTGTCATTACTTTTATCTACATCTCATTGTAGTAAATAGAGGAAGACTTTTGCCACATCGAAAACAAGCGCTACGCGAACGCCATTTTCGCCATAAAATCGAGCTGTCTTTTGCATGACATCGGTGTAATGAACCCTAAGGGTTAGCAAAAATTCTCTTTGAGGTTCGTACACAGGTATCTGATGCAGACATATCACATTATATTGGCAAGACGCTATACTTCGGTTTCATTAGACTGAGTTCGCGATAAATTAGGACATTTTGTTTCGGCTTGAGTCAGGTCTTTTTCGTAAACTCGATCTAATGAAGTCTAGGCATTAGAGACTTAGATCTCAGCATCACCTTGTAGACGAAGTGCCTAAATTTTTATTACAACGTAAGAGGTATAATTATTATTTTCGGCTTAGAATGTCTGAATATTTCCAGTCTGCCCTTTACAAAATAAACAAAAATACCAAATAATAGTAACAAGAATTTATCGAGTAACATACTCAAATCTAATTAACATAGCTTGCTTGCAATATTTGTATGCTTACACGTTTATCCGCAAGAGGGCGCTGGGTATCGCGATTCTCCCGGGGGACGGTTCGCCATTGATTTGTCGGACATCGCATGAATGTGAATTAACGAAGGGTTCCAGACAAGTAACACCAATAATTTGGATTTTCTGTTACTGCATTGTAACTTTTTTATATTTCTCCTATCTTTGATTTCAACTTAACTTAATTTGCATTGAACGTTGTACTTTTTGATAGCGATGCTACAAATGTAATCTAACATTTCGGTACTTTACGAGACAATTAAGTACGAGTTATTTAAGCAGAATTAGTTCTTCAGATTACTTGTACCGTTAAAATAACTTTTTTTAACCTTTCGTATAAATTTCATAAACTATTCCAGGTCTATTGTCGACTATACCATTGTCGAGTGTATCTAAACTCGGAGCAAATAAATGGAATTTAATATAGTGTCACATTTACTGGACTTGCAAGAATACCTCCAGTCAGTCATTTTGAACATGAAAATTATACCAGCTATGAATACCATCCATTACCGGTTTTATACGAGTAAAGTTCGAGTCGATTGGAACGAATGCGGTAATGTATGCTGTACAAGAACGTTGTAACGTTTTTATTTATACACATGCGAGATTCGCGGCTGTGTGAGGACAATGAAAAGCTGTTGTGTGACTATTAACAACGTTTAGCTGCTCCCCAGGGGTCCAGGCTCGAGGGACAATCGCCTATGGGGCGCGTTATTATTTTATTTAACTTTTTGTACGAACAGGACTCTTTGCACAGTATATTATGTTGCGGTTGATAGCAGATTGTAGTCCTTCCGCTGAGCTTTTGATAGTGTCATAAAATTTCGAGTTCACCGTTTTCTTTAACATCTTTAGATCATACCAAAGAAAGTACTCAGTGATTAAACAAAACTAATTTAGTAAGTAAATACTTATCTGTGTACAAATAACTACCTAATTAGCATTTAAATATGTATGAAAAAGTTGTAACTTCTGTGCCATGTAAAAGGAGATCGCAGCGGCGTCACCCAGGGTCGACATTTGGCGCGTCAAATTGACGCGTTTGATCAGCCCTTTGTGCGCCTTAAGACCATTACGACTATGAGATTACACGGCCGCCGCGCGCGCACCCGACCGCGTAGATGCGATTACCACCACCCCTGCTTCACCCCCTCCAGACCCCGTAGCATAACGCACGTCAGCAGTCTTTTGTTTTAATCCTGGAAATCGATAAATAGATTAAGATTCCCCACTTGGCAGTCTTCAATGACTGGAATCCTAGGTACGCGTGACTAATGATTAGTTAAAGAATGCATGAAAATAAATCATTAAGTACCTAGAAGTTTAATGGATCCGTCTTTCCATACGTTACAAACATAACTTAGATATAGTTGACAATAGACAACCCTCCCTTGTATCATAATTTTGTCCAATAGAGAACCAAGTCTTCATTGAGATTATACTGCGTCGCGTATCTATGATAATTTAGAAATGTTCATAACAATGTAACAACTATAGATTCAGCGTACACACGATCAAAGGCTCGCCTCAGGCATTCATTAGTGCGAGATTCGGCATCGGTCCGCAATTTGCGAATTACACCGTTCCCCTGCTCCCATTCACCGGCAGTTCGTACACTGTTGAGTGAATGATGACTGATGAGTGAGCGACTCGCGTGGGACCTATTTGTTGACACGCGACGCCTACACACATCACTGATTTCCAATAGACAGCTTAACTCATTTAATAGTAAGATCATTCGTTCAATTCTCAACCTTATACAGTTCGAAATAAGGTAAATAAGAATGCATAATTATTGGCAAATTGGTAACCACGACATTTTACTAATAGCATTCTGTTATACGATTTTCGACTTTATTCCGACAGCAACAACGACTATTGGATATGTTGATTTGCGTTGATGTCTTCATTATGCAATAAAATAATGTTTGCTCTAAGTTAGAATAAGGTGGCACGAGTCTACTCGATACATGTGCATTTGGATCAAGTTCATTGATTCAGCTCTCCGTGGGAGAAACGTACTATTATTTTAATTATGGCTCTATAATTTCTTCGTTTGAATGTTGTACAATAGTTAGAACTCTTCGTTTATTCTCTAAACATATGCTTATAAATTATTCATATTATGTACCAATGGTATGAACGATTTTGTACAATAAAACATCGTGTTTTATCAAAAGTAAAAACAATGTCCAAACTATACAAGAGGCATTTGTATCTGAAATTCAATTGTATCGAAGTATGATATATATTCAGTCCACGTTCGGACCGTTTCTGATATTGCATAAACAGCCAGGAAAAACGCTACCGGTGAGTTTGTCTGAGGAGGGTGGCTTTGGGGGTGGCTTTAGGGGATGCGGAGGCATCGGCCGCTATTAGATTACCTGCCCCCGCGGCCTGCAAACAGTTCGTTACGGCTTCAAGACGAATAACGAACTCCCCAACTCGACGCTTATATACCCTTCCTATTTCACAGCTCCCCCCTATCTCGCAGTCGGAATGTGTGCTTTTAACATCGAAATACGTATTTATTGTGCTTAAAAACTTTTTGAAATAGCAAATGTTTTAGCTAAGCGTTAGTTAAGAAACTAATCACTTTATGTTTAGGTTAGTCTGATAATAAAGTGTTTCAAATTATATTTAAAGGCCAACTATGTACAGTCGCGAACAAAATTACATTCATTCATTGACTACGTACGAACTGTTAACAAACGATTCATCAACTCACGAGGCAGGAAGCTGCGGTCGACCGCCGAAATAATTCGCGCGAGTCCGCTCGGCTCGGTTGTTTGCACTGTCCGATTTATACGGCCAGTGTCGTAAATAACGCGCGCCAACCGCCGACAGATATATGGACCTCAATATTTATTACTATTTGTTCGCGACTGTACCGACAGCAGTTTATCGGAACACAGTACGTGCAAATGAACCTTGTAAGAATTAAAATTTTAATATGTGCTATATTTTTATAATGCATACAAAATGTGGCCATTCTTTCATTTTTTCTCTATAGTAAAGTTGAAATGAAATATATTCAAACATATTAAATTATTCCTGCTATAATTAAATGGACAACCAAAACCCGATGAATTTTGCTAAAACTCATTAAGTAGAGTCTATTTGAAAAACACATGTGTTTTTCTTCGATAATGGAAACAGAAATTTTATTTTCAAACGTACCATAAAATAATGAATATCAAATAAAAAGTTATTGCATATCAAATATTACGTCGGTACCTTCATAACCGAGGATTCGAAACCCGTATTTTGCAAAGCGACCGAGTCGGACCGTACCTCTTCATTGTATTACTTAGATATTTAGCTTTTTTTACATCAAATAATAAATAACATGATAATAAAAGGTGTGTTTTTTTCACCAGCCGTTACATTTTAAGCTGCGCCCGAAAGTTATGGGCCCTTATGACCTGTTGTAATCAAAAATATGATTTAGTGATATTCATTAACTCTGTCAAGGGACCGCGATATTTGTCTCGCATATAGAGGCTTCTCTCTAATCCAAGTTTCTCGCTTACCGAGGTCCATAGTATAACTGTCGCTTATCCAGATATGATTGATGACAGATATGTTAAAGTTACTTAAACAAATGGTAGGATATATGTATCTATAGGAAATATTATTTTTTTATTCATCAATATGTCATCAGCATAGTAATATAAGAATGGATCAAAGAATTACAGATTGTATGCTCTATCTAGGATTTAAGACAACAGAAATAAAATTGTATATGTATTTAAAAAAATCGTTTTTCATAAAATAAAATTATAATAGTCACTAAGGAGGCACTTACATTTTCAACTTGTATAGTTAAATCGGATCGAGATATACGTAAATCATACTTATTGGTAACGAAGCGTGCGGCGGCGCGTGCGCCGACCGCAGTCCCCCGGGGGAGAGACATACAGCGGGGGAGGGGAGATGTCCACTGTCACAGGAACATAGCTAAGTCTATTGGCTATAAATACAATAACACCCTGTAGCTGATATCATGTACTACATTCACATAAGTATTACCACCTCAGGGGGGTTACCGAAAGTAACTTTCGATTGACGATATCGCTGATGCAATCGACAAAAATATATGAAACTGACAATGACATTCGATAAGTCAGGTGCTTGTTACGTATAAGATATCGACCGTTATTGTCAGTTTGTCATTTTTGATGTTCACTATCGCATCGCTTTGCATCGCACCTACGTTAGGTAACCCTAGTGTATCCTAAATTATAGAGTTCTGGTTTACGCCCAAAATATTTACCAATTTATTACAGAAATCGTCTGTAAATGAATGTAATCTACATCGACTAACATTTATTATAGTTTACAATACTTATTGCGTTTATGAGCAAAGATAGAATTTATAAACAAGCTTCTTTCAGCTACTATGGATTCCAACTTGGCTTTATTAGCCGCAATAACATTCTATAATAGTGACAAGATAGGCTATTGTGGTCTCCAGGGCTTAGGGTAATCGACCATTTCACTAAATTGTAGAGCGTATAACGCGTAGTAATATTGCGAAGCAAGTCTTAAATGTTTATGAATCTTAGTAATCAACACTGTTAGGAATTTATAAGGTACGTATTTGAGATTATATTCAACTAGCTGGTGCTCCCGACTTCGTCTGAGCGGAGTTATATAATAGCCTATGTTACTCAGTGATAATGTAGCTTTCAAACAGTGATAGAATTTTTAAAATCGATCAATTAGATTTCGAGTTTTTTCAGTAGAAACAAAAATACAAACCTTTCCTCATTATAAAACTAGTAAAGATTGCGGTATTATTAGGATAATATAAAACTGTTTTTTCATAATCCCGTAAAAACACTCTAAGCTTCTGTGACCTTTGCAAGTTTTGATAGAAATAAATAACTAAGTAATTTTTTAAATGACTATATAAAGAGTCTGAACGTATGGAAAAGTATTTACTTTTACTGATATATGTTGTATGTCACAATATGACTGAAAATAGTGATTTCCGTGCGGTGTTTTCACACAAGCGGTGCAATCAAGTAATAAATTCAGTTAACCGTAGCCGTGGCGCGGGCGGAGGGCCGAAGGGACCCTATTTATCGAATTAGGCCTCTGTAATCACCGCTCGCTGTCATTTTATGTATACTACAACCGCATAATCTTGATCATTGGCATTTTTAATAGATAGCAAGTCAAAGTGTATAACTTACTTTGATATTTCTATCCTCTTAATTCAATTCCAGATATAAAAAAACTTCATTGTACAATTGTTTTTATTTTTATTTATTGTCTGGTTTTATATTGTAATAGATCAAGTCTACAAGTGATTAAAAAGTGTTTATAAACCACAAACAAGAACGAGACTTTTATTTAAATCAACAGTATTTAGCACGCTTGGATCTAGTATCAAAACTGTTAGATCCAGCTACACGAGAGGGTGAATACGGTGAAGTGACGCGTGCAACATACATAATTGCACGCTAGTGAAGCCACGCTATGAATAGTTCGCAGACCGCCAACAGCGAGAGGGCAGCACTACAACGACTTAAGATTACTCTATATTTCCTGACAAAGCCGAATTTTAACGATTTGCCTAGGCAAATTACATATAGACGGTATAATATAATACCAATACGACTTAGGGTCCTTCAAGAAGCGAGCCTACCTCTTTTTAAAAGGCCGGCAACGCATTTGCGGTTCCTCTGGTGTTGCAAATGTCCATGGGCGTCGTTGACCATCTTGGTGTTAACGCCGCTCGTTTGCCCCCCTCTCTTATAAAAAAAAATACATAATTTATAAATAATTACTCATATTCATACATAACTCATAAGCCGACAATAATCCCTCCACACTATACAAGCAACTTTGAATTAAGAATCTGCATAGCCTTACTCTAAACTGCCTCACATTTAATAGTTTTAGGTCAACAGGAAGTTTATCATATATAGTTATGCACATAGACAACTTTTGGTGTATTTGGTCACACGTTGTCCTCCGTCTGACCAAATACACGATTTGTCGCTCACATAAATGACTATGTATTTTATGTGGCTTTAATTACTCATTGTAAATAAAATGTTATAAGCATACGCAATTAAAATAAGCAGGTACATTCTTTGTGCATGAGTATGAAGAAAAACAGAATGCAACATAATATTTGTTGACCTAATTACGTAAGAATTCATTTGAATTTCTTATTGCATGTTGACATTATTTATTAAGTCGCCTCAATTTGTTATTATAAAAGTAATTACGTAGCGAAATTGCACTGTCAATATTCCGCGAAAGCTTAAACATTTGAATCGGTAATTATCAATAAGCATATTAAATAACAACGAAGCGTTTCATTCAAAGACTAAGTTACGAAATATAAATGTATTTTTTTATATTCCTGGAGGTCAGCCAAAGTACATGTGCTACAAAACGATTCGATAGCGATCATCAAAAATGTATAGAAATGACAATGACGTTCGATATCTTATACGTGACAAGCACATGACTTATCGAATGTCAGCGATATCGCCAATCGACAGATACTTTGGGAAACACCCCCTGGTCATAATAGGGTTTCCGCAGGATTAATATGTATATCGTATTAATATTATAATATTACTAGAGCGTCGGTGGCTCAGTGGTCTAGCTCGTGACTTGTGAACTGCAGGTCCCGAGTTCGAATCCCGCCATGTACCAATGTGTTTTTCGCTTTTCGAATTTCATATGTACATATTTACCCGACGCTCTTACGGTGAAGGAAAACATCGTGATGCAACCTGCACATATCGGCGAAGAAATTCAAAGATATGTGTGAAGTCGACCAACCCGCACTTGGCCAGCGTGGTTGACTATGGCCTAGGCACCCCTTAGGGGGTAGGCTCCGTGCCCCTCGGTGGGGACGTATAGTGAGCTGGTGATGATGATTAATATTACTAATTACTTTAATAAGGAAAGTATGATTTCGAAAATTTTAAATTAACGTATAAAACCTGCTTGGTTTAAATATCATAATTGCACAGCTTACACACCCCTTTTCGTATTCACACAACATAACTGCACAATTATGACTTACGCTCTTAACATAGACCGTACAATCCTTTAATTGTTGATATTATAATTGTGCAAATGGCTGATAAGTGTATAAATACGCTAGCTGTAGCGCGACTTTGTGCGCGTGGAATTAAGTAATGTAGCCCATGTTACTCGGGGATAATGTAGCTTTCTAATGGTGAAAGAATTTTTGAAATCGGTCCAGTAGTTCTTGAGTTACTTCTTATTCTTGTGCTATAAAGTAATAACTACTTTATTTGCAGCATGTTACAGGAGTAAAAACCTTTAATTAAATCAAATAGGTCATTCGTTATAAGACAATGCGGTCACGTTCACTTAGTCTGCTGACGTCATCAAAACTATTAGTCTGTATTATAACCAGCCAGTACGATTTGCTATAGCATAGTAACTTGGGTAGGCTTAAAGCCCTTCGATGGGGACGAATAGCAAGCTGATAATGATTGTAATGATATATAAGTACTCCTTACCTGACAGTCTTATTTTTAGACTACTTATGATGAAGTTTAAAAAGTTGTCAGTGTAGTCGTAGATACGCATACGAACGTACATACACAATGGGAGATAATCCAGAGGGCGGCACCCCCGACTTAACAATATTTGCAACTGCAAACACAGACATGCGGGCAGACTCGGCGATAAAAAATATCAAATCCCTTTTGGCCCTTATGCTGATTTTCTCTAACACTTTGAACTCGCGTACAATTGTTGAGCTATATTTAGATTTCATTTTGTTATCTTTTTACTCTTTTCTACCAAAATGCCTAAACACCTGATCAAGTTATTGCGGACAATGTTTTTGTAAAAGTGATTTTTTTAGTGGCAACCCATGTTTTTAATTTTAACATGAGCTATCAAGAAGATGGAAAGAAAGCCTTTTTAAAGATATGATAGTATTACCTCTGTAAATGAGGCGCTGCAGTCGATAAAAAATATTATAATGTACTTACCGGCTTGCAAACTACCCTCGAATAATCCAATCCTTAGGGTTTGTATAGTCCGTTACATGACTCCCTATAACAAGTCCCTTGGGTATTTTTAAACGGGCAACGTATAAAGTACCCAATATTAGAGGGCTTTTCCTGTTTCTTGCTTGGTTTTATTGAATCACGCCCTTTTTTACAATAAATCTATGCATACTTTACCACTTTCTCTGGTTTTCTTAGAAGCCACTTCCCTTTTGACTGAATCTGCAGAATATTTATATTTATAAAACTATATTTAGCTACGCAAGTAGATCGCTGTAGTATCGTAGTAGACATTATACAAATATTACTTCACAAAATACTAAAAATAAAATATATAAAAGACAACAATACGTAACAATATTCATAGATATTCATAAATTAGTCAGGCGGTCATAATACGTTTAAACACGTAGGCGTGTTACGCAGGAAGGAAGCGATCGCGGCTCGTATTGTCAGTTCTCGCTAACACGTGTTAGCACGCTCGGGCACGTGTCAAGCGCGTGCCAGCCGACACGCTGTCCACGCCTCTAATTGATAACTAATCAACTAACTTTTTATGAAGTGAGCTTTTGAGTTCAGTCAAAGCAAGTTACATTTGATTAAGCAATGAAGAATTACTTTATTCTTCATCCCTCATGCTTCTTTGTACAATGTATTGTTTATGTACATTTATTTTAGTAGCACATTCTAATAAATTATCAAAGTAATGGCTTATATAGCTTATTGGCCGAGGTCTTTCTAGCACGTGGGTATTAGAACAAACTATCTCAAAAATTGCTCTGAACTACTGCTATAAGATTCGTGCTGTATCTCGACAAAATCTTTTGTTTCTCTTGACTTGGAACTTGTGTTTGTTTTCCTGTATTTTTCGAAGTATATGACTTTAGGAACATTGATATGACGATGCGTGATATGATTGCATTGGGTCGAGTTGGCGCTCATTATGAAATGATCCGAGTTTTCCGAGTGGCGTTGCCCCCCTGGTCGACGTCGGAATTCCGACCTATGGCCTCGGACAGCTTGCGATTGTTACATCGAAATACGAAGATCTTTGGATGCGCCATTGTATCAGACAGGATATTTTGACAATATAAGAAAGTTATTAATAATTTTTCTTCGTTTTCTCTTGTTGCCATTAAGTTGAAAGTACTTATCTGTAAGTAAGTAGTTGTGCTATTAGTGTACTTGTTGTTGTCTCTCTAATTAATAGTTGTTTTTTTGGGGTATGCTAGTTAGAACGAAACATTAACTTACTCAAATTACATCTCATTTTGATGTCCAGATTTCCATATACCACCTTTAGTATTTCTTAGTTGTATGTAGAAACGTCCACTGGAGCCACTAACAGATAGATATTGAGGTGGCATCAAAGCAACGCGTCATAGCCTCTCCATATATCATTCTCAGTTGCCGCGCCGGTGATACCCGCCTTTTCATGTCGCCAGCAACGGGGTCGGCACAGACAACCTACCCCTCAGACATATCCTTTAAAAAAAGACTAATAAATGCTTAGAAATTCTTTTTATGATAAAGTAAAATGTTAAGTTAAATGCTTAGTGTGAATTTGTAGTAAATAACTTAAACACAATTATATTTATAACAAAAAATAATTATAAGGAATAGTTTACGATTGTTTGTGGTAAAGGGAGAAAAAAATAAGCAAAGCTTGAGGTAGGTGCATGTTTTTATTAAATAAAATTCTCTTGATTTATTGGAAAAAATTAGAAAATGTTCTACGACTCATCTTTTAGTTTAATGTTGCTGTTTTTTTTAGTTTGAATAGTTATAAAATTTTAAATATTTTTTAAAGTCTCTTCTGAAAATACATTGATCTGCGCTCTAAAATCGTTACTAGTGGTCGGCAATTGTTGTGGACCACCGCGCCTCTGCAAGTCATTCCGTTCCGACTCATTCGCATTATTGCATTACATCCCCAATGCCGGTGCAATAAGGCATATAATGCTGTATCATTATCGACAGTGTACTGCATGGTTTCAACAAAACAACAACGCAGTATCGATATCTGTCGATTTTGATTTCGGTAATCGTTCGCAGCGGAGCTCGCTGGAATCTTTTGTGCTTATATAAATATTCAACTAAGATATACTATCTGTATTCAGGCGGTATGCAGTGAAAGCCTTATTGATATTTTATATCAGATTTATACCGATACACTCAATAAGTAGTGATAGATAACGACAAATATTATTAAAAACAAAATCTGATAACTTTCAATTCAGTGGATGGAACTAATTTCACTGTCATATACAACCTTGATAAGCGAGAATATTTGTCTCGCTTATAGAGGTTTCTCTCTAATCCAGGTTTGACTGTATTTTAGTTAGATAGAAAAAACTCCACAATTTATAATACAACATAATTATGTATTAATAAATACATTATTCACATTTATATTAATAATATTCCTAAACTAGAGGAGCGAATAAAGTTCTGTAGTGAGGTATTTGGATAGAGTCGCTGAAAGTAGATTCACATAAGGACGAAATAGTAACAGAACAGTCAGAGTCAGTCAGTGCAGTACTACAAACGTATCCGCCATAACTGTACTCTACGAAAAGTAATGCGTTAAACCATAGCAGTACTGATCCGAAGCGCTGTGCTACTGTTCTACCCTCATGTGAAAGGATGAGCTGCGTACAGCGTGCTAATCATTGCCGGGGGGCGTGCTTGTCGATTCGATTGCGACTAAAACTCAGTCACCATAAGTAACTGTTATAACAGGACATCTTGCAATATCTAGATGTTTAACGAATACCAGGTTTTGCTAATAACTCCTAAGACACTCTTGGGCTCTCTAATGAGTTCCCATAACTGCTGAAAATTTGCATAACATGTGGAAAATAGCAGGATCAGTTCATAAGATTTTACAACGTGAATTTTGCGTGACTAAATAAGTAGGTAATATTCTTAATATTCGATACGATTGGTTTAAAAATAAATTCCTGATACTTTTGTATTGATGGTCGCCATGCAATTTGGCTAGTCTGCCGCGTGGTATTTGCATAGTTAACGAGTCTCCCCCCGCTCATGCCTACGTCACCTCCCCTCGTCAACCCTCTCGTCGGGTAGTTAAACGTAGATGCTTTTTGCAATTTACTCCTCGTTTGCGCAGTTTCAATATACCTATATAGATTTGTACGATGGATTACTTTTAGCATCTTTAATTATTTATTCCCCGTATAATTATTACAATTGCTCACTTTATAAAATCAAACAATAAATTATCTAAGCAAGCTAAATACAATACGGGATTTAATTATACCTCTAAATGTATGTACATACCTGGAAATGTGCGAAAATCAGCGAATGTGCGAATCAAATTTCATTGACGTCATTGATGGATAATGTTACAGAATATTGTATTAATAAATTAATCATAAAAATCGCTATGTCAAGAATAACTCCGTTGTTGCTAATTCGTTACATTTCAATTTTTTACTACGCACTGTAGCGTCATCTAGTACACTTTTAATGCAACAATGTTGACACTTGGGTTTTGAAATGGAAACGTTTTATAATACTGTTCACAGAGGTCGCACTTAAAAAATATTGTTTTAATATTTTCTATTGAATAAAACAGGAATAAAACAAAATGAAAATAATGTTTTGTTTGTTTCTTAACTATCCATGAAGACGAGAAGGAACTGGCAACAATTTAATGATATTATTGTAAGTAAAATACATGTATGAAGATATTATTTTTTATATTTTTTAAAACCTGTTAAGTTTTTAATTCGTAGTGTAATTAATTATTTTTAATAAAAAGTTATTTTAAGAACGACGTTTTTTTTTATAATGTGGCAACAATTGTACTGGCAGCACTCAAAGTTTTGTGTGTGCAGGTGTCAACTGGTGTCAACTGTAAACTTAACCGTTCGTAAACGCCCTGCGCCAAACGCACTCTACGTAAACAAAACTATGAGAATAAACTAAAGTACAAATTTTAGTTTTCTGTTTGTTTGTGTCATTATATAATTAAGTGTCGACAATGTCTGTAAGTGCCAGTGCCGAAAATTTATCGACAGATACCCAGGTAAGAATATAATAGCATATTTAAGTTATTAACTATTCCGAAAGATTCTCAACTGTGTCAAAGTTAGAAACATGTACGATATTTGTTATAACCAAGTTCACAGCTCATAGTGGTATGATTTAAGCGTCGTAGCATGAGTCACGTTTGGGTCCTAATACGGAAGTAGCGACTTGTTTGCCTGTGCCCGAGTGCAGTTGTCAGTACTTAACGTAAATTACGCGCCAACCTATTTACTCTCGACTCCTTTATCTCTAGAGTCTTTATTATTTGAACCCCAGTAGATGTTATCTTCATAATGCGAAAACTTGTTTTGATTAGGCAAAAAAGTTACGAGTTCGAGATAAACTTTAATTTAATAATTGAAAAAAAAAATACCACGCAATCTTGAACCTTTGTATTTTGCTGCTTATTACTTCTGTGAAATATAAGCAATCGGTTTTAATTAATATTATGTTTGTAGTCTATGAACATCCTAATTGTTAAACAAGTTTATAAACCTGATTTCTTAACATACCAAATACATAGTTACTTAATTTTAATTATGTAAGCACAATTCGTTATGATTCAATAAAGATGTACAGTCAGCTATGCATTTACAAAACTTTACACTCTACGCCTAACCTTCAGTTACAAAAATATGTATCCGCATATGCTTGTGACAATTACCAAATGTTACTGACAAATACTTGCATACATATATATTTTTTTCTATTATAAAGTCGCAAACGAGCAAGCGGCCACCTCGCTGAGATAGCGAAGCGACCACTGCCCATAGACATCTACGATTGCAGATGCGTTGCCCACCCTTAATCTTGTTGAAACTGAAGGCCCATAAAAGTTTTCAAAGTTTTCTAAATGTATACAATTATACAGCGGAATCAACTAAGATATTTTAAGCTATATTTAGCAAGTCAGCAATATTTTATCTAAAATGTAATTAAGTTTTCAAACATAGATGTATGGAAAAGCAACAGATGAATACCAAGATCACAACAACTGGTACAGTAACCTTTGGTTCTAGGATTCTTTTTGCATATACTACTTATAATGAAAAAAGTTACATCTTTTTGTTATAAGATAGGACTTAATTTGCTGGCCGTGTAAATGAATGTATTGTATTTCTCTAAGTACTGTGGTTTTAAAATTATTGTTATTTGATGATGCTTGTATGACTCACACTGATCCACATTCATTCACTTATGTTATTTAAATGAAAAACAATAGCTATGAAACTCAGTCTTGAAGTTTACTATTCTGTGATATATTTATAAATAAACATTTTACTATAGCACAGAAATAAATTCCAAAAGGTTTATATTTGGGAAAATTTAATGAGTTGCTTCTTATAAGTAAATCTAAAAATTCACAATCACTAGTTAAAATTGAGATACAATTTTAAAATGGGTCTTTAAGACTTTACTGATGTGATATTGTCTTTTAAAATAATAAAAACTATCTTCTTTTAATTTCAAAGAAACAAAATCTGTTACTCAATAAAGATGTTTCTATGAAATATGTCATCCTCCTTACATAGTATAAAACAATAACACTTTTTTATGTTGGTCCCTATATATGGTTGAATCTTTAAAACTACGCAACGGATTTTGATGCGGTTTTTTTCATATATAGAGTAACACTGATAATTTAGAGGTTTTTAATATGATGTCGTAAATTAACACATTTTTAGCGCTTACATTGCAAATGCTGCAGTATTTAGTATCAGCATTATACCGATTTGCACCCATGCGAAGCTGGGGCTGGTCGCTAGTTGATAATAATTACAAACTTAGAGTAAGTCTTCATTGGAAACAAATTCTTGCAAAATGTCTTATCAGCCAAATGTCTCCTTCACAAAGCTGTAGGCCTTACCTATCTGCAACCGCAACCATAATACATCCAATGAAACATACAATAATTTTTTTTGTCATCACAATTTTATTAGTAAGCTTAAGACAAAGTTGACAATGTTGTAATAAATTCAGGAGAGTGTGAACTATTCATAACTATGTTGCAGTAGCTTATACATTTTTTGTTTTTATTGGGGACTTATATTGTTAATTTGAAGTGTTACTTTACTTACCAGTAAATTAAATAGTAAAATGTACTTTGCACTTATATAAATACTTGTTTTTATTAACACATGATGTTACATATTACACAAAGCATATTTTGACTATGTTTAATTGGTGTTATGTATTGATTAGCTTATTTTCCTTTTAATGTAACATGTTTAATGTTAATTTAAACATTAAGTGCAATTAAGCAATGCATTCATTAGAATAAATTAAATGTTAGGTCTTTCATACAAGGCGCCCCGAATATGCGACTTAGGT
>QDHC01000885.1:562073-577401 GCA_013186455.1 Papilio dardanus tibullus | reverse complement strand
TCAAGTAACTTCCCAGTTAACAAAAAATTTATGTACTTTGCACTTATATAAATACTTGTTTTTATTAACACATAATGTTACATATTACACAAAGCATATTTTTAATTGGTGTTATGTATTAGCTTATTTTCCTTTTAATGTAACATGTTTAATGTTAATTGAAACATTAAGTGCAATTAAGCAATGCATTCATTAGGATAAATTAAATATTAGGTCTTTCGTACAAGGCTACACGAATATGCGACTTAGGTCTCTAAGTGATGTAAAGCCGGCTACAAACGTTCAGATTTTTTAATGTATAGTTAAAACTGAACTGAAACTGCAGAGTCGAACTGTACAGTTCTCAGTTTTGCCTTCATACATCAGTTTTAACTGCGCAGTTGAACTGGGGGGTTACCTAAAGCACGTGCGCTACAAAGCTATTCGATACCGAACATCAAAACATACATTTTTAAACTGACAATGACGTTCGATATCACACACGTAACAAGCACCTGATTTATCGAATTTCATTGTCAGTTTCATATTTGTCGATTCCAACAGCGATATCGCCAATCGTCTGTAGCCAGCTTTATACAATCTCATAGACGTCCATACAAAGGTATGCATCGCCGACATTTAGAATTGTATTGCGTAAGAGATTAAAATCGCAAATTAATTTGGAAGTGTCGTCAGTAGTTTTCGAGTGTTTTTTCACATTTTGTACATACAAAAAACCGATCTTTCGACATTGTACTAAAATATTTTTTATTGAAACATAAATAATAATTCGATGTGTTAACGAAGATGACCTGTGAACTTTGCACTGTTCCATTATTTTATTGTTAATTTTAATACTCGTATATCGAGCGGCGACGGTAGAAAATTGTAATATTTTGTAGAAATTGGAAATAGGATTTAAAAAAAAATTCATTGATAATTACGATTAGGTAATAAGAACTTAGGGTAATTTTATATAGGTATAGGTGACTAGCATTTGCTCGTAACATCGTCCGCGCGGAAATAAAAATAAATATAATCTGTTATTTAGTGATAATGTAGCTTTTTAATAGGTACAATTATCGGTACCAAGTTCTACTCAATAGGATTTTTGAAATAGCTAGAGTAGTTTTTGAGTTTATTCATTTACTTACAAAATACAAATCTTTCCTTTTTTATAATAGTATATTGAGTTGTACTTAGTTATTAATTGCATAACAACATATAAGAAAAGTAAATAATCAAAACTAATTCATATTATTTTATTCCGAGAAGCGACTGAGATAATCATGAAGCAGAAATCCTCTTCCTTTTCCGGTTGTAGTTTTGCTACTTATTTCACACCGTTGGCTAATGAGACCTATAACTAGGTCCGATAGTTATATGATGTAATAATATTAGAAGAAAATAAATCTAGAAATTATTAAAAAATATGTAATATCCGCCATTGGAAACTCACGATATTATCAAATTAATTTTCTTTAAATACGACCAGGCTACTTGCTTCCCTTTCAAGTCCATGAGTAAGATGAAACTTCAGAAAGCTTTCTCGTATAATGAAATACGAATATAGGGATTCGTTCATGATTAAAATTGGACTTAGGTTCCTTCATAAATGCCCAAGAGACAACTAATCTTTTTATATAATAGAAAGCAAACAAAATGTAGCTACCTAATCTAATATAGCAACTGATCTTTGCCCACACGTCTGCAAGTTACAAAGAAATAATTCCCACATAAAGGCCTGAAGTTAGGAGGTACATTAAAATGACATAACCCGTTTCAATACATCAGGGATGTAACCCCCGTCAGTCCCGCGTCCCCCTTCTCATCCTTTCAGAAATCGATATGTTGTTTTGACTATCCAGGATGCCTTTCAGCGAATACGACACAGTTTAACTCGAATTACGGGGATTAAGCTAATATTTGCAACATCGTAGTGAGATAAACTACAAACTATGTTCTGTTAATTCGCTCCCTCGAGCGTGTTATGAATTGGTCGCTAATTGGATTTGTGTTCTGTACTGTCTTGTCGGTTGTATATCTAATGTTATCAAGACTATTGCTGGTTTTCATTATGATTAGAAAGAATATGATAATACAATATAATATTAAATTAATTTGGATACCCGTAAATTAGTAATAGTTCAACCCATGATGGGCTCCATTTTCCGAAACTGCACGACTAGCGCATATTTTGCGTAACTTCATACATGTCTTTGAATTTCTTTGCCGATATGTGCAGGTTGCATCTTGATGTTTTCATTCACCGTGACCATGTCGAGTAAATATGTACATATGGAAATCTAAAATGGAAAAACACACTGGTACATGGCGGGATTCGAACTCGGGACCTGCAGCTTACAAGTCGAAAGCTAAACCCCTGAGCCACAGCCGCTCTCCGTAAACTAGAAGTTTTATTTAATTTTTCTATCCTCTATTAGGGCGCAAATATTACAAGTATTACGATGTACTCTTAGTAGCATTTCACCAACTTTACAAGGTGTCTACTGCCTCATTAAAGTTGCTCCAAGTTATAATGACTTCTTGTCAGTTTGTGTATGTCACACAATCTCCGGTGTCCCTCCACTTCACACAATACATGTAGCCAATAGAAATACTTTAATAGTTAGTTAGTACTTATAAAGTTTCAATAGCATAAGTTAACCACGTAGTAGAGTAGTTCGTAGTTCACTAAGTGAACTTACAAATTAAAAGTAATTCAGTAAAATAAAAAACTTTACAAATTAATTTGCCACGCCTGGAAAATTCCATTTATTAAGAGCAAGCAGCAACATCGGTAGGTGTTTCTTGAATGAGATTGCGCTCGGAATGGATGCGGAAGTGTTGCCTCAGTGCACGAAGGATCCTTCAAATGGAAAGTGCATCTCAAATCTAATAACGGGGCGTACTGTGATAAAATTAGTGTTCTCGCGTGTATGTAGGTCGTACTGTACACTGCAGGCCTTGCCTTTTTCAATTACGCGTGCCCCATTTCCGACGGCATGACCTAAAGGTGATTGACATATGTCTTTACCAGGGAGGACAAATTATTGCAAAATGCTCTACGAATTTCATTCCGGGATATTCGATGTCCCCTATATGGAGCAGTTTTGTTTTAATAAAACGTTCCATTTACATGAAATCAATTTACCGTTCTCTTCTAGTGCCGAGTAACAGAAAGAGAATAATTTACAAAATGCCATTCACAAAGGCTTTTTAAATAGACGATTCCGATTGTATTTCATTGTCTAAGCCAGTATTCACACGGACGTTTTTTAAACGTCGACGTTGGAGTTTTTTTAACGCTGTTCCATAAAAAAATGTCCTGCCATAGATAGATTCATGGAAATCCACTTGTGCTATCGCAACGCTTTTTTTTAGCGCCAGTTGAAAAAACGCCATGTGAATGCGATCTAAGTGTGGTTTTTCGAAACGAAGGTCCACTCCCTCTGTGTCTCTTTGAAAAACAAACACAAAAGTTGACAGCTTTGCTGTAGTGGACATATCTAAATAACAATTTTAATTTACTGAACAAAAAGGAGACAAACATGATTTGCCAAAGATATCAAATGTACTTGATTTAAAATTGTTCATGGTATTGGCAGTAAAATGTATCGAGACTGCCCGACATCAGGAGGGCTACCCAAGGTATCTTTCGATTGGCAATATTGCTGATGGAATCGACAAAAATGAATGAAACTAACAATGACATTCGATAAGTTATGTGCTTGTCACGTGCGAGATAACGAAGGCCGTTTTCAGTTCCATACATTTTTGAAGTTTGATATCGAATCGCTTTCCATCGTATGTACTTTGGGTAAGCACCTTTCTTCCTTGATCCTCCCTTTAACAAAATCAAATAATATAGCCGATGTTCCGATGTCCCCACTCCTTCAATGCATCGCTAATCTAGATTGAATTCTCGAGTACAAAGTCCCCTACGGACGATGTCACTCACATTCCTATTGTATTCGCTCTTTTTTATTTCATTTGCTATGACTGCTATTTACCATAATAAGAAAAGCCATCCAAAGATATATTTTTTTAATTAATTATAAAAGTTTAGTTTCAAAACCACAAAAAAAAATCATTCGCTCATCAAATAAGCGGTGACTATCAAAAGTGGATGGAGTTTATAAAATGTATGTTTATCAAGTAAAATATTTTATTTAATGTCTTTTACAAAATGAAAACACGCCTTTCTTATTACAAAGTTAAAAGCATACGTTACGCGATGAATAGATTTCAAAAATATATTCTACTTTTGCTAGTGATTGCACCCGTTGATGAGATGCTTCTGTCCTGTCTTTACTTTTTATTAATTTAAACCCTTTGACATGTTCTTATTTTTCATAATGAATGGAACTGGATTTTGCATTTGGACCTTTGTTGTCGTTAATAGCTTTATTCGGAAACGCTAATGAATTTAACGCGTTCGCTCCTATAGAATATTTGGTTGACGTAAACAAGTATGAAATTCTGACATCGTCGGAACCGCGAGGAATACATCAGAGAGCGAACGTGACGGTTGAAAATTGATAATTTAATGAAACACGTCAATCTCCGTAAATGAATTTTGGGGATGCATCAACGGCTTGAAAATAAAATTTCGTAGCGTACAAAATAATCCTTATTTTGATTTTCACTGTCATGTATAATTTTAAAAAAAAGTAGTTAGTAAAATAAACATTAAAACATTTCTCTAATTTGATTTTAATTAATCAATGCTAAGAAAACTTAATTCTATTCTGATTGAGTAATTAAACACAGGAACTGACATACGCAATAGTTATTAAGACTAATTACTATTGTCATTGTGTAAATAAGGATTGTTTTAATTAGCAATTGAAACTATCTGAATTCCGTTTACATCAGCAAACAAAAATCTTCATCATAACAAAAACCGTTATTTTTTGTTGAAGTACAAATCTCTCTAGTACTCAGACAATTATACCAAGGTTTCATCGTTATCAATATAAATAAAAGAATATTGTACTCGTAAAAGACGCCCGAAGAATTAATTATTAAATGCAGCATTAATTTCGGTTCCACATCATAAATTAAATGATGTAACAATGTCAACAATTAAATTTTTGTCATACATTTAACGACATGTTAAGATCAAATGAAGCGAATCGTATTTAAAGATAGGTATGTAGTTAAATATTTGGTATGGTTCACACTTATAGGCAGACGCAATAGCGTGGTGTGCAAGATGCATTTGTGTGAGTGCCTGGCTTGTGCAGGCCGAGCTTAAATTCACCCCCAGTAGCTCCGCTGCACTTGCGACTGCCCGGACGGCTCTGCTCCCCCGCTGCAAGCGCGAATCGACCAGATCTCTTACCTGGTAACTTTGATTAGTAGTTTCACGGTTATCGGTAAACGTATTATTAATTAATTCACAGTAGTTGATGCCTGTGTTGTCTATGACTGTTTTTTTTAATATCGCACGTTATTTAAAAAAATATTTGTAATGTGAATTATTTTTAAATTACGGGTCCAAAATAAGAAAAATCAAGTTTTTATTAAAAACTAAGGTAATAATATAAAAATAGAGATCATTTCTTTGATTCCTGAAAATAATTAACGCATATCCTTATTTTTAAAGAAAATTAAATTTTAAATGCATCATAAAATATTTTTTTTTTATAAATTTACCTCGAGTTCGACGAAGTTAACGAAGGAAGAAAACTTTGATCAGTGGTTTGGAAGCGCGCTTGTAAGTAACACAACCTTCTTGTCTTACCTATCATGGAAACTTTTAATTATTTTAAATTTTATGAACTGCGAGTATGGAATACGAAGTATTTTTTTTCAAAGATATTAGCAGATATTTTGTATTCATGCTGATTATTTAAAAGATTATGCTACTGCGTTTCCCGGCCATAGTCGAATTTCGAGACTGCAACCCACGACCCCGGCGGCGGCGTAGTGAACCTTTCGCCGCAGGGATGTTGAGTATTACATCGGCTTTTTTGGGATGAATTTTTTGACCGGTTTGAATAAAAATATCGTCCCCAATATTTCGACGGTACAATCTAGTTCCAATCAAAACCGTTGGCTTGTAAAAGCCTCAAAGTCAAAAATCATTAAATTGACGTGCCTTTTCCCGATAGGAATTTGTAAAGGCTTTAGAGTTTAATTAAACCGAGGAAAACGAGAAATGATCTAAAAAAGAAGTTATATTAACAGCTTACAATTTATTTAAGTTTTACGAACAACACAAGAATCTCTATATTTGGAGCGGTCGTTTTATATGTAAAATGGTTTAAAGTATTGGTGAATATAATGAGTTTTGGACCCGTAATAAAAATATTCACATCAAAAATGCGTCTGTGTTGTCTCGCTATTGAATCAATGTTGTAGAAATTTACACAATATTATTATGCTTTAAGTTTTTTTAATGTAAAAGTATTTATAATTTTTGTGTTTAGTTTTATTCACAGCGCGTTTTAAAGCAGTATTACAAGTATCGTAGGGATTTACTTTAATGCATTTTTGCGTATTTGTCGTGGTTCTCCGACGTTATATTCAACTATGTTCTGGAAATGGACTCGATGCTACGGCTGCTTAGGGTGAAAGCTCCATTCAATATAAGTTATAATGGATCTCTGATCCTTTCCACCTCAGTTGTGAACATGGTAATGTTATTTTTATATATTATTAAATATGAACATGTTTGTAATACTTTTGTTACTGCCGCCCTCAAAGTTGTTTAATGTGGATTTTATACGAGGAATACAACACTTAGGGACTGCTTAAGTGTTTTAACTACGTCGCCTCTAAGAATTATTCGTCACAGCCGAGGACACTTTATATACGTTTATACCACATACCGGCTCTGAGAGTGGCAGGAATTTTTTGGCGAATCATTTCACAAGTTAGAAATGTTAATGAAGTATTATTATATACTTAAATCGATATAGTTTTTATCAATATATACAATTGCAGAGTTGTGATGGCGGTTCGATGTGTCTGGAGCTAGCGTTGGAAGGGGAGAGACTTTGTAAGGCGGGCGATTGCCGCGCCGGAGTCGCATTCTTCCAGGCGGCAATACGCGCAGGCACCGACGACCTACGAACACTCAGCGCTATATACAGCCAACTAGGCAATGCCTACTTTTATTTAGGCGACTATAATAAAGCGATGCAGTTCCACAAACACGATCTTACTTTAGCTAGGTAAAGGTTTTATGGTTTTACCAGGTGTTGAAAATTACTGGGTTTTGTTGCGGTTTGACAAAAACTGGAGACTCTTATTGCGGCAGTATTTTATCATCGATTTAATAAATGTTCTTTGAATCGTTTCATATTACTACATAAACAAACTTCAATAAGATGTGATATTGGTTTTTGTTTCTTGTTAACGTATATTGTGTACCTACTCTGTTTAATTTTCTTTCAAGGATCCTTACCTTCACCTTTAATATAACTCAGCGTCCGTCGGGAATCGTTTCATATTTCATTATAAAAATGATGTCAACAACGTATTTATTTAAAATCTTTACCAGTAGAAAACAGCGATAATAAAATCTTGACTACATTATTATAAGTATGTATAGTAGGTTTAAAATCAATATTTTGTTATTAATTAAAACATGTACTTAATTTTGAGCGACGATTATTACAGATCAATTAATTTATAATTTAATTATAATGTCCATGAAACTATTAAACTAGTAACCCTAAGTCCATAGCATTTGAAATATTTATTAACTCACCGAAATTGGAAAACGTAAAGTGTATTCAAGTCATAATTCCATTTAACTGCTGCACACACGGTCTCTTGATGATTAATTAAGAAATCCCTTAGTGTAGATTTTTGTCAGTAAAGACTTAATGTGCCATTAAAACCCTTGCAGTCAGAAACAGATATATATTTTGGCGATGCCTTCTGAAAAAAAAACTAAAACTCACATGTCCTGTCATATCAATGGAATAGTTATTCCGTACTCAAAACGGTAGACAAAGGCAGGAACTGTACTAGTTTGTTTTTTGTTCCAAATTCCAAAAGCTTCTATGAAATGTTTGACAAAGTGAATTTTCGACTGCTATTTTCAGATTTAATTACAGACTTTATTTATGTCATAGTTTTGCGCGCTTTAAAATTGTTATTTATCTAGCATTTTTGACCTTTAGACTATTTTGAAGCCTATTGTTAATACGTTGTATTTAAAATATAAATAAACAGTTAAGTTTGCTGGCGTTATTCAACTTACTGAAAAATGGCCTCGCTTCTTGAAGTAAACTTCGCGACCTTCGTATAAATTACTAATTAGGGTGCACTCGATGTTTTAAAACCACCCTCCAGGTACTTGCGCTGTTTACCCACTGACTATTGTATATTGTTGAATAGACTATTGTTACTTTTAGTGACCTTTAATGTTTCAAGGCTAGACGTTATGAAGGATAGGAAAATATCACATCGTAATAAAGTACAGTTTGAAAGCTCTTCTAATTATTATGGTTAGCGTTTTTGTTCCTCTACTAATGAAATCTTCATTTACAGAACGATAAATGACAAACTAGGTGAAGCGAAAGCATCAGGTAATTTAGGGAATACTTTAAAAGTTATGGGCAAATTTCCCGAGGCTATACAGTGTTGTAAGCGTCACTTAGAAATATCTCAGTCTTTGGGGGACAAATTAAGTGAGGGGCGGGCTCTTTATAATTTGGGTAACGTGTACCACGCACAAGGGAAACACCTCGGTCGTGTCGGACAGAACGACCCCGGTCACTTCCCGCAGGAGGTGAGGGAATGCCTTATACAAGCAGTCACATATTACGAGTAAGTACTTTTTTATGTATTCACTTGCTGTTATGCGCGACTTCGTCCGCGTGGAATTAAGTAATATAGCCCATGTTACTCGGGGATAATGTAGCTGTCCAATAGTGAAAGAATTTTTAAAATCGGCCCAGTAAGTCTTGAGTTATTTCAATACATACAAAAATACAAAGTTTCTCTCTTTATAATATTAGTTTAATTATTCATATATTTACACTACATTCCAGACCTAGTAAAACGTCCTAGCGTCAGTGTGTTGTGTTAGTTTGTAAAATATTCCTCCATTGTTTCCAATTAAAATTTAAATCTGCCTTTGAGTTCTTTGAGCTGAAATTGATTAAAATTCATACAATTCCCAGAACATGTTTCGTATTTTCCTATAGTACTTTCCTTTGGTCAATAAAAAACAGTTTGTGAATCCATTTATAAACCTGTCAGTAGCAAACTTTGTGTTAAAGTGCTTTTAAAAATTACAAATTGTATTATCTCGAGGTTTTAATGAATTAGTTCATCGGGTTGTATTCTAGATTCATCAGTGAAGTGAAACCACAATTCGCTATGCAAATGCTTTCAAATATATTGCAGTGACATATTATATTGACTCTTCGTAGATATCAAATACAGCGCTGACCATATCTCAAATATAGCGCTAAATTCCGTAACCACTTTTAGTATTCTCGAACATTCTAGTGACCGTTAACAATCAAACGCCGTTTCGAAATGTTCTTGATAATAATTTGAAAGGTTTCAAAATAACCATGATCGATTTTAAAAACATATTTCTGCAAGCGAAAAGCTTTATCTATAAATAGCAATAGTTCCCTCTCTTCAGAAATGCCTCGCTGAGACCGTAAACGGAAATCGAATACCATTTCACATGATTTCTAAAGCGTCGCATAATCCGAATAACTAAAATGTTCAACGCCTCTCGTGTCGCTAGGTTATATTCTCGGGTTATTGATTATCTTACTTCATAAAAGAAATAAGAAAGCACTCTTTTATTAAATTCAGCTTGAGTGCTTTTAGAGCCAGTCAAACTTAGTTATTGCGATGCAATATAATACATGCTTAGAATGTCGTTCTAACAACCACTGAAGTTTATAAAGTTATTTTGTCATATTGGTCACTGATTGTATTAAATTACCTATCATATAACAACTGCACTTAAAAGCGAAGAACATGGGCACTACCCTTGACTGCCTACAGAATTAAGTATTTTTTGCAACACTAGCTGTAGGCGACGACCATGCTTAATAAAAAAATCCATAAGCCTATGTATTATTCCAGTTTATGAAATTGAAAAATGGTTTATTGTCATCTGAAATACTTAAAACAATTTGATCCAGGATCCTCGCACTAGGCGCAGCCTGTATCGCGAGGATTCAGCTCTGACACTATGACATTATGTTCTATATCTATGCCAAACCTCGAAATTCATTGAATCGTTTCGGATATTTCTTCTTACAAACATCCCTCCGTCCATTCAAAGCATTCATTATAATAATCCGAAGTCAAATGAACACTTTTTGAGAAAATAATTTACATTTGTTTTTTTTTAATTTGTCGTATCATTGTAATTTTTTGTTGCAGGGAAAATCTCGATCTAATGCGTAGTTTAGGAGACCGTCAAGCGATGGGTCGCGCGTGCGGGAACCTCGGCAACACATGTTATTTATTGGGGGACTTCACACGCGCCATCAGATATCACACAGAGAGGCTGACGATAGCAAGAGAAGTTGGAGACAAAGCCGCTGAACGGCGAGCTAACAGCAATCTAGGCAACTCGCATATATTCCTGGGCCAATTCGAGAACGCAGCGGAGCATTATAAGTAAGTTAATATAATTTTTAGTCACCTTTCTAAAACAATCAGAGGAGATACAGAACTTTACAAATTTAATAAAAAACTATATGTTTACTTAATAAAACAATACTTTGAAACCCACACAAAATAAGTTTTAGCCTACAATAGAGACAAAAACGCAAATATGTTTTTATTTATAGTATTTAAATAATAATTTGCAATGCCTGAAAAAGGTCATATGTATTGTGTTATGCATATAATTTTAATAAAAATGTAACATAATTATAAGTACAGTCGAACCTGGATAAACCAAGGGACCGCAATATTTGTTTCGTTTATACAGATTTCTCACTAATCCAAGTTTCTCGCATATGGAGATAGCTCGACGGGAGCATAGAATGACTCGCTTATCGATGTTTGACTGTACTTGGACTAATAAATAAGTTTGAAGTTTAATTATACTATTATCCATCATCCTGCTTTTAACAACGGTTGGTACATAATGAACGAAATACAAAAAAGTACAGACCGGTGACCCAAATTGGTCCAAAGTCTACTCTTATTCCAGATACGCCAAATGAAATGCATACTGGATTATACCCCTTATACAAAACTTACTTTATGGCAGATTCTTTACTCGCGCCTATGTCATAACAACCACCTGCATGCCAAATTTCAGGCAGATCTGACCAGTGGTTTAGGCTGTGCGTTGATAGATATCTGTCAGTCAGTCACCTTTGAGTTTTATATATATAGATTTGATACTACCCTATTGTGCTTTTATTGTTTTAATTTAAAATTATGTTTATTTTATGACGCTTTCGTTATCTTAGTATCCGGAATTTATTTATTAGTCTCATGAAATATTTCTTGGCTTAATACCTTACTGCTCCTTGCATTGCTGCGATGCTACGCGAGTTATTTAGCCATTGGGCGCTCATATTTAATCTTCAACAAAGTGGTATTCCATTTCATTATATACTTGCTGTTGCTCGCGATTAAGTTAGCGCGGAATTAAAAAATATAGCCTATGATTTTCAGTGATATTGTAGCTTTCTAAAGTTGAAAGAATTTTTGAAATGCGTCTAATAGTTTTTGAGTTATTTCAAAATATAAAAATACGAATCTTTTCTATTTATAATATTAGTATGGAATAAAATCATAGATTTACATTTGGTTTATTATTTTGTATTAGATAGAATGAAATTGAAGATGTTTTTATTTGAATTCTTGTGTTTTTTTCGTACTGTGCTTTTGCGATTCATTTTAGCAATGGAGAATAATCAGCTCTACGCCTGTCTTCTGTAAGGTGTTGTTATCTTTGAACCTGAACATTTGACAAATGATGTGGCGGTCACCTTTACAATTTACATCATTAAATTAGTTCACATTTCACATAACTTATGTTATTTCAAGCGCGAATTGTGCGACAACATTAACTCCACAAACTGCACGAAACATATTTTTTCATTTATTAACAAAATTAGTTCTGGATATGCTAATAAGCAATCATTACGTTATATTCCGCTCTATACTGTGCCCGTTTCTTTGTCAAATAAAAAAAACATATTTGATAATTGGAACGATTTAATTCTGAAGTTCATTAAATAATTATTAAATAAATTATTCTTTAAAACGGAGCAAAGTTTTAACTTTACCTAACTTCGTGTTGGCTGCTCGATATTTTAACAAGAACATATTGTAAAATTTTAATTGATTTGGTCGACTCAGTATACCCTTCAGGCACCTCGCTTGACCAACTATTAAAACTTTAACAAGACATCGTCATTTGGTGATCAGTTAATTATTATTGATTCTTCAATGTCCCCTTCGAATGGCTACTCTTTTTTTAATAAAGTACTGTTAAGACGATTTTTATGTTTTTTTTTTACTTCAGTAAAGAAAAATGTTATTTAACTGAGTAACGAAAACGTTTTAAACGTTCATTTTATTTATATTGACTGCTTTTGATCGGCGATGCGTTGCTTTCACTATTTGCGAGTTCCGAATATAGCTTGGTTGAATAAACGGAAATTTTGTCGTTTTATTTTTGCTACGCGTTGCTCTCAGCGGAATACTATCAAGTGTGTGACACTGACACGGGTCACAAAAGGGAAATACAATAAGCTTTCGATTCCTTTTACATATTCAAGTATGTTTATTTCTTCTGAAACATAATAACTAACTTTGCTCTTAGTTGTAAGTGTCTTCTTTCAAACATGTTATAATGCATAATAAATATGCATGAATTTATTTTAATTTTTTAACAGACGAACGCTCGCGTTGGCCGAGGAGCTAGGCGATGCAGCAGTGGAGGCGCAGGCTTGTTACTCGTTGGGAAACACTTACACATTACTACGAGAGTATAGAATAGCTGAAGGCTACCACGCGCGACATCTAGCGGCCGCCAGAAAGCTACAAGACAGAGTCGGTGAAGGCAGAGCCTGCTGGTCTTTAGGCAATGCGCACGCCGCGCTTGGGAACCACGAAAAAGCTTTGTATTACGCTAAGGAACATTATAATATATCAAAAGAGGTTTGTACAGGGTTTATAGGTTTGGCTACATCATGCGAAACTAACATTATCACGTTGCTATGCTAACATTTTGGGAAGAGGTAGAACTACTAACCTTGTGACAGGTATGTATTAACTTGACTTTGCTAGGGGGTAGCTGATGCATGTTTCCAGAACAGAACGCGTTTATAATATTTTCTAATTACTACTCGTAATCTTGTCAACATAAATACTAAATTGTATAGTACAGTTGGTAAAGAAACATGGAAATTCAAATTCAAAATGTTAATAGTTAAGGTAGTACAAGACTTAGGCATGCACGAACAAATATGTACGCTTGATGCTTTTGCGTGTCTCATTGTATGCTTTCACGACATTTACAAGACGAAAATCTGTCATATTTAAAAAATTACTTTATTAAAATTTACATTTGTAATTAGTAAAATATTTTTTCCATTTGTAATATTGATATTACAGATTATCGTTATTGTAATATAGCAAGTTGTAGATAAACATAGTTTGTTGATTGACTTAATGTGTTTTGTCACGGTAAGTTCATCTAATGGATCCTTTGATCGAACTCGGCTACTTAATAAATAAAATTGTAAATTAGTAGTAGTGCAGTTCGACCCATGATGGGCACCATTTTCAGTAACCACACGACAAGCGCGTATTTTGCGTGACTTTTCACATATCTTTGAATTTCTTCGCCGATGTGTGTAGGTTGCATCATGATGTTTTCCGTCGCCGTAAGGGGGTCGGATAAATAAAAATATAAATAATGTTCACTTTTAGATTTTATCAAAGGACAATTTGTTGTTTTTATATTAAGGATATTCACGACATAAGCTCTAATTCACACGGACGCTTTGTGAACATACGAATGCTTTTAAATCACTTTTGTTTCATTCGACTAGCGCTTAAAACGCAATACTGAGTGATAAAAAAGTTTCGCTTTAAAAGTGCTGCCTGGTGCAGTATGAATAGATACAACATGGAAATATATTTGGATCTATAGTCATACCTGGATAAACGAGGAACCTCTGGTTCTGACGAGCTACCTCCATAAGCGAGAAACTGGGATTATTGAACATTGAACTGTAAATATTTCATGATTAGAATTACAAATCTATTTAATTAATTTTCCGAGATTAATTGGAAGATGTGGTTTGATTGTGGATCTCCTTCAATATTAGCGGTCAGCGTGTTAGTTATAATTAATTAAATGTTAAAATGTTTCCAATATTTTCGGTAATCGACTTCATTTTTATCTAATTACTAGCTGTTGTGCGCGACTTCGTGCGTGTGGAATTAAATAATATAGCCTGTGTTACTCGGGGTATATGTCGCTTTCTAATTTTGAAGGAGATTTTAAAATCGGCACAGTACTTGAGTTATTATAATACATACAAAAATACAAAGTTTCTCTCTTCATAATATTAGTATAGATGACTGATTTGATTTTCGGTTCATAAACAGCGATAGTTTATTGCGATTAACGCATATTTATTTAGGTTCTCTTATGAGTTTTAACCTCGTTGTTCCCGTTGCTCGTTTGTCCCCTTTTCTTATAAAAAAAGGCTTCCACTGCACAATTCCGTATCTCGAAAGTCTTATAAAAGCAAAGCAATATTAATCGAACTCTAAAAACTATTCAAGTAAATGGATTTCCTTACTAACAAAAGAAATTGTTGATTTTAAGAAATGGTTTGAACTGAAAGGGATGTCGTCTTGAAATATGAATTCTTAATGCGTAGCCGCAAGCTGAAGCTTCTTGATCACGGCCTATTTTTTTTGTAGACTTAACCGAAAAATACAGCACAAACTGTAAGTTGCAATCATTTTGCTGTTTGCAACACTGAAATTATTGTAAGCAAAAAAAACAACGAACATCATTACAAGGTAGCCCAAAATACACTCGCAGCGAAGCGATTCTATAGCAAACGACAAAAATGTATGAAACTGACAATGAATTATCGAATGTCAATGTCAGTTTTATACATTTTTGTCGTTTCCATCAGCGACGTCGCCGATCGAAAAGCACTTTTGGTAGCCCCGCTGGGGTGGTGTGTTTAACAGCACTTTTAGCTTTTCAACTAAAAGCTAGGAGCAACTTTTATTAAATTTACAATTTTCATAGATTATGATCTCAAGGGAACATTTCACGTGCATACAATAATAATAGACTTACTTTCCTAGGAAATCAATGGAAGTTTTCTTCCATATAAATTCATAATTGATATGT
>QDHC01000885.1:530309-562038 GCA_013186455.1 Papilio dardanus tibullus | reverse complement strand
TCTTATTGTAAACAAATTGTGAACTATTACCCTACATGTTTTTTCCCTTTCGGTGACACGCTGGCCACCGGTCTTAATATATTAACAGTCTAAGAGGCGTACAAAGTAAAACATTGGTTTGACATTTCGTGTAGTAAACTGCGCGTGGCTCACATTTAAATAAAATTACTATGACTGTTGAGCAAAACGGCCTCGTAAGTTTTTCACAAGATAATTAAGACAATTTACTTTGATTTGTATCGATAGCTTCAAGTCTTTACTTCACATTCTGAACCGCACTCTGGTAGACGTGTTCATTGTTCGGGAATTTTATTTTGCAATCACGGGGTCCAGTATCAGTAGTTGTTTTAGTTTTAAGGTGGAATATTGGTTTTAATACATCATATTTATATAACTAAATAAAGCTCGTGAACATTAAATAGCTTCTATTTTAGTGATGGGGGATTTATGCTACTTTTGCTTAACTTTGTACTCAGTAGATATTTTTCACTAACTAACTAATCATTGTTGCGTAAAATATTTTAAATTCGAAGAATTTAGAAGGAACATTAATTATTTTAAGATAATAAATCTGTGATTTAATGACTAAAATTATCAGAATTACAACGTAACGTATACGTCTCGATAAATAATCATAATATGAAAGTATTTTAACGCTGATTTTTTTTCTTTCTCAATAGTTGGGTGATATTTTGGGAATGGCGACCGCGGAGATGAACGTTGGTGATTTGAAGAAGGTTCTGGGCATGCCCGAAGAGAATCAGGAGACGGAGGAGGCGGGTTCAGTGGCTGGTGCCGCTGCTGTCCCTGCTGCGCCCGCCGCACCCACCACGCCAGCCCCGACGCCCAAGCCGGTGCAAGACAAGCTGGGCGGCTTCTTCAACGCCCTGCGTGTCCGGCGTCAAAGCATGGAGCAACTCTCCTTGATCCAAGTAACTATCATATCATTTATGAACCCCTGTTCCTTGAACAATTTAAAATTATTTTTCTTTCATAATTTCGATTATTTTATTTGGTGATTACTAAAGTATTTTTTGGTATAATTTTTACGAAGTTTTCCTTGTGTTTTGGTATTTCGTATTTTTAATACTTGTTCGAAGACTTTAAACACTTTTTTAATTATTCTTTTTTTACAGATTTGTACTTTTTTATGTTTTAAATCTTATTTTATCCTGATCCCCTATGATTATACTGATTTAACGCACTCGTATAGTTGTAAAATATAAAATGTAGCAGTATTATGATAAATGTGTGGTCCTACGATGGAGAGTTAGCGACAGTATATCTTGGGGGATAGCAGTCAAAGTTTATTGTCAAAATTCAGCTGACACCTGATACAAAGAAAAATGACGAAGATAAAGGGGATGAGGGGTCAAAGAAGTGTAAAGTAGCACAGGCAGGTTGTGAGGATAATCCTTCGGAGTCGTTCTTCGAGATGGTGACTCGGTGCCAATCGGAGCGCATGGACGGGCAGCGGGCCTCGCTGAGCAGCAAGGCCAAGAACACCCCGCTGGTGCGCTCGGCTAGCAGTGGCGAGAGAAACCTAAGGTAAGCCCTGAAAACGATACACCACGCATAAACCATTATACACCCACCGTGTGGCTCGTAACTTATTTGACTAGTTGCCATCTCTTGGCGCTGTCTGAGGCTTAAACTCCAAGTTTTACATAGATGATAAATTACATTTTATTTAATCTGGACACAAACAGACAGTCATAAAACAGACAGCTCGAATATTAAAAGTCGTAGCTATTTATTAATTGGATTTTTTCAATCTTTATATAAAGAAAACTTATTGTTAACGAAGCTTGTCAGCTTAATAGCTTACTTGAATAGTTATATTTATGCATAAGATAATATATTCTGTATATTTTCAATTATTTTACCGTAAAAGAGCGAGTATGAACATATTAGTAATAATCTGCAATGTGCAGTAAATATAGATTTTGGTCCCGAAACCTTGACTAGCATTATCAAAAACCAGAGTTTTATCACAATCTGCACAATGGCTTAGGAACGCATCGAGGGAAAACGTTCTAATATTGTCTGACTGGTTTAGCCAGAACAGTCTCTTCGTGTCAATGTTACCGTAGTTTTCCACTGACCAATATCACACAAAAACAAATTGCCATCCTTCTCTTTCCACTTGGAAAGCCAAGATAACATGTTCCTATACAAGTGTTTAATCCAATGGAAACTCAGGATTATCAGTTATAAGGTGCGCGTGACAGGTGATATCGCTATCGTGACGTAGTCGTCAACACTCGAGATTGAATCCAAACACGGATATGTTTCCAACTACGTACACACAACACAGTGTTTCATAAATTGATAGGAACTTTATTCACTGCTTACTCGACCCCGCTTCGCTCGATCTGAAAAAAAAACAACACGTAGAATAAGTTACTTACTAATGGACGCTTATTGCGTTGAAAAAGGTTTTATATTAGGTCTAGTAGTTGTATATAAATAATTATTTTATGCTTGTTTAATTACTATGTAAAATATAAAATCTCCATGAACATCAATAAAATTCATAGTATCTACTAACTAATGCCAGTGTAATTCGATTTGCAAACTCTAACAAGCTAAAATTTGCGGGTAACCAGACTTGTGCAAATATTTGAATATATTTAATAGCTGAAAGCAGTGCAATTAGTGAGATATCGAATAGATCTGAATATAAATTCAATGTTCAACAACTTACACCTTTAACTTGTTGCGCAGAGCTTTGAGTGCTATCAGAGATCTGAGAATTAATTCTATTATAACTAGATAGCAGAATCTCAATACCTCCCTATTTATTATCTACAAGTTTTTAGCAATTTTTTAATGAACAAGACATTGAAACCGCATCACGGCAGCTTACACACATTTATTTCGTTGGTGAATTATAATTTCTTCTTAAACATACTTTAACATAATATCATACTTGATACATATTTACATAAACATAGTACTTAAATATCTTTACGCGACAACTCCTAGACTTCCCGCGCGATTCTCTATTGTTTTTTTAATATTTTTTTAATATCATAGAGGCAAGTCTTAGTGGCCAGTATGCCAGCAAAGAGTTAATATGCCTCAATGTTCAACATGTTTAATTCTGAATTTTAGTAAATCGTTGTTAATTTGTATGTATTGATGGGCTGACAATTCGAGTTTTTATCCGAAACGGATAAAACCCGTATTATTAGGAAACCAAAGTATCGAAACGTTTTACTCAAATTTCCCAAGTATTGTCAGTCAGGGTCAGTTCTTTTTTCCCTTTTTGCCATCAAATCCTATATATGTATAGGTAGAACTATACATACGCGGAAGTACCTAATAATTTTGCATTCAAAAGTTGTTTTCATCATTAAATTAATTAACAAAGCAGGTTAGATATAATTTTATTTTTGTTATTATTTTATTCCAATCTCGTTTATTCATAAAAATAAAACATGTTTATGTTAAATTACATTTATGAAATGACACATAGTTTTTATCCACGTTTTTGGTAAAAATCACGCCGAAAAGATAGAAATTATGAGTATTTATCCATTTTGAGTTTTTATCCGGATGAAATCCCAACACTAGTCGTATGTCATACATTGTGTTGTGAATGTGTTCAATGCAGTGCTTTGCCTTGTAAATTATAAAACATTTTAAATCGATACTTTAACCTATATCCCAGAACAAATTATTAGTTATCGTTGTCACTTCGCTTTGTACGTTATTAATTCATGATGTTCTGAACTGGTTTTTACAAATAAGTCAGTCAGTATACATTGAGGTTTTGTGCAAGTTAAAACGTTAAAATAATACTGTATTTTTTGTAATACAAGAAAATACTTTTGTGGCGAAAACTTGTAAGGTGTTCTAAGAACGCTTTCGCCGAATATAAAGGTGTTTATTGATGAACTTTTTGCACTGTTTTCAAATTTCACGATTCAGCTTTGGCTTCTGCTCATCGGCTATGTCTATACATATACATATAGGTACTTATTACATGGAAATTAGATCCACTTTAGATTTTTCTTAAAGGTAAATACAAAGAGATATTATACATAGAGGGAGCGCTCCATACTAATTTGACGTTAAAATGCGTGCCGGTAAAGAACTTATTAAAAAAAAACTTGCCTATCATGAAAATATTTCCCAAGGTTGGAAAATTGATTTTTTTTATTTTTTTTAATAAACAGTAGATTGAACTAAAACATTCATTAAAATGTTAAATATAGTTTTTCATTATTATTATTTTATTTAAAACAAGTTATATCCAAATTATTTTTAACAAAGACTATTTTTGTTTTAAGGTTTTAAAATATTTAATTAGCGTTTTAAAAATGTCTCGATTATTCGGTCGACTTTTTATGTCGGCAAATATAATTTAGAGGTCAAGACTAGGGGAAATCTCCCTACGTGAGACCTCCGGAGGTCAAAGAAAATGCCTCACTTTTAGGCTTCGAGTGTTCCATCTATAGTATAATATATCTTTGGGTATATACTTTTAGTCCCAAAGACAATACAATATTTTATCTTAACGTCAGTGTAAATCCAAGATGGCTGCCGCCACAAAATGCCGAATGACATATTTTTGAACGCTGTGTATGCCATTTCAGATTTAACATAGTGTTCTATTTTCTATTAATGAAGCTATTTGATAGCTTTATTGGGGTGGTTGTACAAATATATATCAACATGTCATCCGCCATTTTGTAGTGATTGACTTAAAACATATTTTATTAAGTATTGCCTGTTTTAATAATAGGTACTTATTAATTACCTTACTTCGGGGCATTGCAAGGTATGTCGAAATTAGCTAATATTTTAATTCATATAATATTGCTTCATTTTATTTTAGTTGCGTAAAGTTTTTTAATATGTGTATTTTTTTTTAATTTTCCAACGTTCACACCGTACACATGTGGTGTGGAAAGGCCTTTGTATCAAAGTGAACACGGTGTCGACGCGTTGTTTCGGATAAAACCCTTTACAGTTTCAAACTGGCGCTGATCAAACGCACTCATTGTTTAGTTCACAGTGGTACGGTGGAGATATGAGACCATTACATCACGAACATATCCCGTGTGTATATATATTTTTTAAAGATTATTTTTATTTTAATAATTTTAATGAGTAGTTTTTCAGTATTAAGATAATGAAATATATAACTTTATCGGTAACTAGCATTTTGTCCTCTACTTCATACGAGTGGATTTAAAAAAGTAGCATATGTTTTCATCCAGGCTATATTCTTTATGTACATTAAATTTTATTGAGATCCGTTGAGCCGTCATGGAGAAACCTTCATCCATTCATCCATCTAAACATTTGCATATAGAATTTTAGTAACATTATAAAGCGTAAATAATTATATCAGTAGTTTTTTGTATTTAATATATTTATGTTTTATGTATGTATATTTATGTATGGTTCGTAATTGTTAAAAAATCAATAAATGTATCGAGCCGATAGATGTTATCTATTTAATATGCAAGTCATGAAACTATTTCTAATCAATCTTATGGAAAACTATAGTAGCTGGTGTTTCTTGTTTTCTAAACTACTTATTCTAAAACGTACTTTAAGTAAAATTTATAATGAGTCTATTATTTTCTTCTAGACATGACCTTAATAAATATTGATTGGTCAGTCTCGTTCTGATGTTCACAAGTTTTTACCTGACAGTATACATATACGTTATACTTTATTGTTTTGTCTTATCTGTGATAGCTATAACATGCGATTTCGTCGTGTGAAATTAAAAAAAAAAGTTATTTTCGTTGCCTAACTGTTATAGAGTAAAAAATAAAAACAAAACCAAACATTTCCGAGATAAAAGGTTTTCGTTATTAAAACTCGTAATCCGTCTTTTATCTTTTAGTTCAGCCGTTCTAGGAATATGTGGTAAAAATATGCATACATATATCGAATGTTTCGAATTTATATTACAAAAAGATTATACATATGTCCATAAGTGTTATTGGGCAAGGTCGGGACTCGGTACTTTTGTGTTATAAATAGTGTTTTATTGGTCTGTCGAATGATGTCGAATCTCAATAAAATTGTATGCAATATAGTACCTACATAAGTAGTATCATTGTATGAATATTTACGTAAAGCGGAAACTTTGTTCCCAGTTTAAGTTGACATAGTTAAAATTGATGTAGAGAAGTACTGTAAAGATATAAATTACCGTTGAAATTCACTCTTCCAGAGTCTAAATAAATATAAAGATAGGAATTGCTGGTTTCATATGACGTAATACATCCACAGCCCCGACGAGGAGTTGTTCTCTTTGATAAACGACATGCAATCTGAGAGAATGGACTCGCAGCGTGCGGAACTCCGCCCCGTGCCTAAGACTCCCCCGCCCAAGAAGAACAAGGGCGCCTCGCTGCCCGGCCTGCGCCCACAGCAGACCACCAGCACCAAGCCCGAGGATGACTTCCTTGAAATGATCGCCCGCTTCCAGGTGAAATTAAATATTATTAACCTTGCTACAAAAAAGTAGTGCGTTAAAAAAAGTGGCAGTGATGAATTATGATTTTTTGATAAAAAAAAACTCAATATTACTAATAAGCACGTCGTAATAAGCTAAGAGAAAAAGGTAAAATATGAAAATGTGAATATTTCCCGCTTATAATATAATAAATTTCAAATTAAATAAAAAATGAAAAATCTGAATAAATATCCAGTTTTTACTGTGCAGTTTAAACTGAGCGTCTGTAGCCGGTTTTACACCCTTCTTACTAACATTACTATTAATGTGCTTTGTTGTAGGGCACTCGTATTGAAGATCAGAGGACTGAGCTGCCGCTTCGTCGGCCGGAGCCCGAGCCGGCCGCGCAGGCCGCCGAGGCAAAGCCCGAGGTAAAGCCCGAGGAGCAGCCCCAGGCAATGGTCGAGGCGAAGCCCGACAAAGCCAAGACTGTCCCTGACGACGACTTTTTCACCTTGATCATACGCGCACAATCTGGTCGTATGGAAGACCAACGTGCTTCGGTAAATTAAAAACTGTTTGTACATTTGTACTAACACTTAGAATTAATTAATACTAACCTTTATTAATTCAATTAAAGTTTATTTGACGCGCCTACTTAACTAGTTGGATTTCAAAGATTGTTTGCGCATTATTAAGGTATGTTTAGTTTAAGTATTTAAGTTCTGAGAAGAAAAGATATTGCTAAGCGAGAGACAATATTTAACAAAATTTGTTACACAAATAATATTTAAACTATTTTCGACTAATATTTTGTGTTACAAACTATGTTGAAGGCAATCTGCGAATATTGTTTGTATAAAATTGAATAATATTTTTCCTGTTATCAAAATGCGAAAAATTTGGCAACTTTCAATTGTAATTCCCGTACAAAAATATACCGTTGTCTCTCTTGTTCAAATGCTATGAGAGAGATGGTGAAATAGTACGGGTGTCACACAAAAAAGTCACTGTTACATTACACAAGTTGATACTTTCGTCATATTTATATTTTAAATTAAAATGATAACGTAAAAAAATAACTTTGTAACATTTCAATGTTACGAATAACTATCTAAAAAACTTTAGATTTGAAAAGTTTAAAAAATTGTCATCTTGAGTAAATTTCCGATTTAAAAGTTTGCGGAAATGTAATTTAAAGATACAAAGTTTTTGCGACTATTTATTTATTTAAATTGCAATGTAAAATATATTTTTTATCGCCTTTCAGATTCCGGTGAACCGGTCCAAGGGCGAATCTGGCTCCAAGAAGTAAACTACATCGTTTACAACCCGCAAAGCCGAGCTACAAGCTTCATAGTTTTAGATGAACCAAGTAGGGTTATACGCAAGCCGGCATCAATGCGGGAAACATCCTGTAGAAACAACGCTTCAATACTTTCCCTAAATATCCCCATACACACATGTAACCGTGGGTTTACACTCCCTAAACACCTGTACAAATATGTCATAACCCTATGGTTTTAGTAGAACGAGTTTACGATTGAAACGGATAATTTGCTTCAGCGTAAGGCCGTTTTTCGCGTGACATCGGTTTATTGAAAATCGTAGAGTAAAAGTGTCTCAGATTTTTTGTACCGCAGTGGAAACCCACGGTAATATTCCTATCGAACTCCCAGCTTTACTAACGGTTGACGAATATATTATTTGATATATCGACTTTGAACACCCTAGTAAAAGTAAACTGTAATATGTTTATGAAAACTTAAATGATAATCAAATAATGCATTCGTTGTATCAAACATTAAAATAGATAATTTGATGCATTATTGATCATTTCATAATGCCTTAAAAGATAAGCCGACAAAAAGACACTTGAAAGATTGCGTCAAAGAAGGATTTTCCTAATTTCTTTATCTTACCTTTTTAAAAATATCAACGCAATTAATTTTTAAACCAATGAGAGTAATCATCAAGTTTATCTATTAAATATGCAACAGTTACATTTTTTTCTTCTTGAATACAATACCCATCTTTAAAAGGATATATTTTAATTAATTGTTATATAACCATCCCGCCATTTAAACAAAAAGTGTTGATTTTTTTATATTTTGTATACCTTTTAACTAGTCAAATCCATTGAACTTTTTTTACTATGGTATATTGACCACAGAGGTACAATTACGATATTTTAAAAAAAACAATATTTTAGGTCATCCGTCAATTTTCGCATAAAAATTAGACTATAAAAAAGACTTGCATTCATTGAACTTATTTTTTAAAACTCGTACGATTTTATGTGGCATATTCTATTTATTTTATTTTTTTTTACTGATAAATTAAATTTATAAGTTTAGAATTAAGTTTATTTTAAGGCTGATAAGAAATAATTAAATAATGCTAAGAAAATGAATTAATTCCACAAATATAATTAATTTCACAACACACACTTTCAGTTGTATACTCGACAGCAAAAAAAAGGTCATTGTCTAGTTTTAAATAGTTGAAACTAATTTATATAAACCGTATCTTTTCTGTATATATTTTTAAATAAGCGTACTAGGAGCGGATTTAGTGAGAAGTTATCGAATGATAGACATGGACTTAAAAATGACGAGGTTTTTGTAAATAAAGACGTACACATGTAAATAAGATATTTATTTAAATAACAATTAGGTTGTGTTATTTAAAAAAAAACTATTATAAGGGACTGAATAAAGACTTATTATTAATTCAAGATCTACTTCGGGTCTTTGCGTCACTCCTATTTAGTTGTTATTAAAAAGATACTGGCAAATGTATGCCAAATTAAAAAATACAAAGCAACTTTTCAAAACTAATAATATCTTTAAAATAAATAATCTATTGTTACGTCCATAATTTTTGTCCATTATCGACTATTTTAAATAACAGATAATTTTAAAACTACAAATAGTTTAAAATCTTGACATTTTCAAGTTCATGGTTTGGTTCATGTTAGGTATAAGAAAAGTTATTGAATGATCTTTTTAAAATATTGAAATACCGGAATTTGTTTCATCTTAGAAAGGCCAAAATAATTCTCGAATAGTCTTGGATATGTAAAGTTTAAATGACTTAGTTGTAACTGATTATATCAAAAAAGCTAATAAATAGTATAATAAAAAAAAATATCATTATTAAATAGTGTTCGGTTTGAGGCTATATGTGATGAAAGTGTATATTATAAATGTTTTAAATATTTTGTTAAATATGAAATTTAATATGTAGAATGAAAACGATGGTTTAGTACGCTTAAAATTGAGAATAATGTACCATCAGCCAGTGTTACTAAACCTACGGCTTCATTAGGCCAAGTTCGCGCAAAAAAAGAGAATTTGCTTCGCCGTAAGCCGGTCTTAGGAAGTCGTAGGTTAATAGTTATTTTATTTAGTGAGACATGCAATGTAACCGTGAGGTTTCACTGCGAAAACTCTCTTGAAATTTACGCAGTGAAAATGTACGGTAGCGGTGCAATATTGATCGATATAATACAATTGAAAATTAATATTTACTTTGAGCAAAAACTACTCAATATCCTTTGAGAATGACCTAAAATCGTTGGCCTAATAGTATAATGTACTATTAAAAAATGTTTTATTTAATTAGCATGCTTGTATGAATTCTGTACAACAATTAAATACTTTAATTATTTTTAAGTTAATCTTATTTTTATTGAGTGTATATGGAATGGTAATGTAAGTCTCCACTGAATAGGTCACTAATGAAATGCCAAAATATGCATTAAATTATTACAAAATGGTAATGACTTTTATTGAATTCCTTTATTTGATTTAATCACAGTCCAAACAGGTTTTATTAAATACCACACTTGGATTAGAATAAGAAAAGTGAAAAATCTTTTAGTAAATTAAAACAAAACCCTTTAAGCTGACTTCTATAATTTATTGAGGAAATGCAGAGTACTCCAGAAAACGATAAGCAAGTTTTTTTAATGTGGAACAAGCGAAGTATGCCAGAATCACGCCAAATAGTTGTATTAAATCCCTCCTTATCCCTCTTACTTCCCTGCCTGTTTTATTTAAAGATTCGAGACGTATTTTTATCGATAACTGTGAGCTTCTGCTGGCTACATATTTATGGCTATTTGTTATTCCTGTCCTTCAAAGAGTAAACGGTGTATGCTGCTGTATGCGAATGTTTTTTCAGCAATGGAAACTCATGCTTATCGGCCCACGTGACGTGTCAAAAATGTCATCGCGTTGTCAATGTTATTGTGACATTTGAAGTATTTTCAAAAAGTTTAATAATTTTTTCTCATAAAATAGCTGTAAAATACGTTGTTAAAAATAATAAAGATCCACAATAATATATAACACTTACTACTTAATGACAGATAAATTGTGTAACGTTACCAACTTTTGATTTCAAAACGACAATTGTTTTGACAGTAATCATTATGAAATAAGTTGCGTCAACTGTCAACGCAGTCATCTGTCATCTGTGTAATAAACACGGAGTGTTTTCTAAATTTATAAGTTTTCTCTCGAAACTTTTCTCGTAGTTTATATTTAACTTTATTGAAAGTTATAAGCGTTGAAAGTTCTACTTCTACTTTGTGTATAGCTATAAGAGAACAGTCAAAGTGATCTTCAAAGTTGTTATTTTTGAGGTTTCCATGCGTTTCAACCAAGAATGGACGATTCTCTGCACCAACCCAGCACATCAGAGTGTGGGCTGTAAGTTTCCATCATCTTTTAATGACATTTAAAAACAATAAACTCGAATACGTGTTGAAGTTTTTTGTAGAATATTATAATTGCATGATCTTTTCTGGGATGTGGGAATTAGATGCGATTAAGTAATAAGCTAAAACCTGTTTTAAATATTCGTTATCTTATTATCTTTATACTTAGATGTGTTAACGCACACATGTGATTTTGTTTACTGATTTTGTCTTATTACTAAGTAATAGTAAAAAATTTGTATAAAGGATTAGTTAAGTCATATAACAGTAGTGCATTTGTAAAATGTATTATTATAACAATAAAGTTATAAACAGTAATGATTTTGATTGTTCGAAAAAGTCTTAAAAATCTTTAGAACTTATTATATTGTTTGTTAAGCTTGAATGGAGACATTTGGTTTTTAAAATAAGATTGAATCTTGCTCTGCAATAACATTTGTACACAAATTATATTGAGATCCTTGTTTCTTTGAAGAAACTAGGATAAAATACGATTTTATGTATGAGTTTTTGCAATGGAAACATGGTTACATGAAAATTGTTTAAGAAGAGAAGCTGCTGGTACTTCCCCACTATTTGCATTTTTGTCACCAAACACCCATAAAAAGGTCTTCGGTGATGGTCAAGTCAAACACTACCAATAGCAAAACCCACACTTTATGACCACTTTGATAAAGGGTTGTAAAAAAAAGAACACATCCTTTTGACTTATTTTGATTTTGAACCGAGTTACTTTTTCCTATAAATTATTTTATTTCATATGTTAAATACCTCTCACTATAAATAATTAAATGATAAAATAGTTACTTTGATCTCCAGCAAAATAATAAATACATAAAAATGGTCTACTAATATGAATATTAATTCATTATGGAACATGGTTTTCCTTAAAAAAGTAGCATATTAAAAAATTGTTGAATTACATTTTTTTTCTTAAAATTATACACGAATTTTCATTTTAGTAAAAACCTAGTTGTGCAGTCAGTTATATAATGATTATCAAACAGTTATTATGTTTAGATATCATACTTAATCAATTATTAGTGGCTCCCTTAGTGACAATTCAAATCTGGGCGTGTTAAAGAGCTTACACTTGACAAGTGGATAAGTATTTCCCATTACAATACATTACACTCAACAATACATCACTTGACATTGAATTTGACATCATTGTGAGCCCAAGTCTGAATTCGATAAGTGCCCCTCTGTGTCCATATTAAAAAAGTTACATTCAATTGTACTACAGTTGAAAAGGGTATTCACATTGATACTTTCTATCGTTATATTACTTTCAAGTTTTCTATTCACTTATATGAGTTTTATTTCTATAGTAAAATATATTTTATATTATTAAAACATCTGAATAACGTGACGAATGATATGTACATACTGCCCAATAGAAATGAAAAATGACGCGTCTTTAACGAATTTTATAACGATCAATTTCAACTGGTATAAAATATATTGTTGTACTCTTCATAAATTCTGAAAGAACTGAGATAACTATGTCTTTGTGCGGTATTTCGTAAACGATGGTTAAAACCTATTTGAATCTCTACTTCAAATTTTCTAAATTCACTTTTTTAGGATAAATAATCAAATTGAACTCTTAAACAAGTTATTTTGATAGAAAAATATATATAGTAATATTTTTATCAAAAAATTATACGTACTTTGTTCTAAAACTACTAAAAACTAAAAGTGATATGCACATTAGTAACATTTCATCAATCATTTTATTTGCCGCATATTTTTACTATACTCGCTATTTATTACCATTGCATACGAAGTCGCTCCCGCGAACCATCAGGTCTAGACCCTATCCATCGGGAAAATATAGACGGAATTCATTCATAATATACCTTACATTTACAAAAAAAATGATATTTTACAAATATATGTGTACCGCGCATTAGACGCAATACGAATTCAAGACAATTCAAGCGGAAAAAAAATCTTCCATTCTATAGACACTCCACTTTGTAGCAAGATTCTGCATCGCCTTACCCTAAACTGCCTTACATTTAATAGTTTTAGGTAAACAAGCAGCTTAAACATTATTTTTAGTTTAATAAAAATAGTAGGTAATCGACTTTAACTGAATCATAGTTCACAGATTTTTTGACTTATGTAATTATAGTTTAAATCCGAATTATAGTCTATTATGACGTCACTAGGAATACAAGTACGCATCTATTGTACTAATCCCAAATAACACAGCTCACAACCTAGCTATTTTGAAACTGCTCGTTAACTCCGCCGTGCCCCGTTAACGAATATAATCGCCCCGTAACGAACGTAGATCGAATGACATCTCATCCTATCATTGAATATCTTCGGACTTAAACGCAAAGGATATTTTGGTATTTTGGATAGGTTTTGATATTTTTGACAAAAAAAGAGACTTTTTCATAATTGTCTTTGCCATTGTTTTTGCTTGTTTTACCAAATTAATGAATGCAGTAACTTAGTAGGTACCTGCCTTAATAAGGATGAGATGTATAAATTCACATTTATGTCACCATCGATATACTGTGTTCATTTTTATGTATGCGAGTATTTTATAAACAAATTAACCAGTTATTACATAGCTATTTCCGGTGAATTCAAATCAAGGCCATGAATTAAACGTTGTAAATGTGTTCGTTTTAGCTAGCTAAATATTTAAATAATTCTCGAGCGGATTTAAAAAAGTTTTAATTGAAATATTGATTACTAAATGGTTTATTTTTGTACTCGTCAAATCAATATCGGTTAATTTTAGTTTTACTATGTCGACAAAATTTACCGTCACTGACCCGAAATTTGACCGCAATCAAAGCGAATTCAATTTTAATATGAAAATACTAGCTGTTGCTCGCGACTTCGTCCGCGGAATTAAAAAATATAGCAGATGTGACTCGGGGATAATGTAGCTTTCTATAAATGAAAGAATTTTTGGAATCGGCTGAGTAGTTCTTGAATTAATATTTATTATAGTTATAATATTCAATACATACAAAAATACAAACATTCAAAAATACAAAGTTTATCTTTTTATGATATTAGTATAGATTATTGGTATATTTAGATTTTTTCCAGTAAATCATTTATCAGCTATGCTTACATTGCAGAATCGTATCTAACGTGGAGATAACGTTGCGGTTAATTTGGGTTGGTCTTTTAGGAACGCTTCGCTTTGGTTCCGGTTGGATTTCGTTGCACTAATAGATTCCTTAAATTCCTTTTATTGTTTACGATACGTATGCAAAATAAAATTTGTTATCATTCAAATATTCTAGGTCCTTCTATTCTCTAGCCTGGTGTATAAATATCCTATTAGATAAAATACGACGCGGCGACTTGTGTCTCAATTTAAATGTTAAATGTTGTTTGAAATGTTTTTGTTGTGGTAAACTTGTGTGCCATCATGATATAACTTTTTTCCACGTGGATTTTTTTGTGTCCATACTCGCGACGGCGAGTCCACTCAAGGTAAATAATACGCTATGAATTGAAAATGTTATATTTTACAAATGTGGTCGGTCTTACTGTGACTTTTAACGTCCCTCTTGTCTAGATTACAAATGTTGTTAATTCCTTGGGAAATTTAAAACTATAAGTACAGTGTGCAATCGACATCTTCCTAAATACAATAATTATTGAATGCATTATATTATCTCGCATTGGTTCTTTGGTTTTACGTACAGACTTTTAAAAGTATCTATCTTGCAAAAAGGGGATTGTTATACAACACGCAACAAAAGCACAAAATGTCACAACAAATCTAACCACTCTTAGTTATTCAACAGTATCCCAGTTTGGTTTAATTTATAACTTCGTTTATAAACAAGGCCAATTGAATTCATCAATACAGTAGAGTGACCAAACGTTACCAATACTTTGTCTAGAATGCAGGTTTCAGGAAATCTGAGCCTCTGCTTTATTCTATCACCGGTGTTGCGATGTTGGAAGCTTACAGTAAATAACTTAACATTTTATGAATAACTAGCGACCCGCCCCGGCTTTGCACGGGCGCAAATCGGCATTATGCTGATACTAAATACTGCAGCGTTTGCAATGTAAGCGCTCAAATTGTGTTAATTTACGACATCATATTAAAAACCTCTAAATTATCAGTGTTACTATACTATATAGTGAATGTATTATACATGAAAATCTTCCTTATGAATCACTCTATCTATTAAAAAAACCGTATCAAAATCCGTTGCGTAGTTTTAAAGATTCAATCATATACAGGGACAAACATAAAAAAGCGTTATTGTTTTATACTACGTAAGGAGGATAAGGACTAGCTGTCTCTCCTGACTTTATCCGCAAGAAAATAACAAAAATTACTAGGCTATTCCAGAGTTAGTATATCTTGTACAACCATTCCGGAGTTACATGGTAACAAACATCTATCCATGCAAACTTTATCATGCTATAGGTGAGTCGGTGTCGTTGTGTAGACTGTTTAGTGTTGGTTTCTGATAACCCTTGTCTCATAACTCTGGATATCGAAGCGGTCATTGAAGCCTTCTAGAATGTGTAAACCAAACATAATATATACTAATATTATAAAGAGAGAAACTTTGTATTTTTGTTTGTATTGAAATAACTCAAGAACTACTGGGCCGATTTCAAAAATTCTTTCACCATTAGAATGCTATATTATCCCCCACTAATATAGGTTATTATTTAATTACACGCGGACGAAGTTTCGCACAACAGTTAGTTTTATATAAATTTGGAGAGACTATTATGATTAAACGTTTCGATGTAATTTATGAAATTACTAGCAATTAATTTGGCATATTTGTGTAACCATATGTATGTATTTATTTACTTAGGCCGTGGAATTCATCCTTTAAAACAAGGAAACCGAACCGAAAATAATTGTTTTTTCAATTATGTTTTATGGAAGGACACAGGTACACCAGGTTAAAGTAGAATAAAAAGCAATACATTATGTATTTATCGAAAGATCTTCTCGAAGGTAAATCCTAAATTAATGTATGTATTCGTATAAGCTTTAAATAAAACATAAGATTTTTATGATTTCCAAACATTTGTGATTGATGAAACCCATAAAGGAGGTGCGTTGGACTTTTTTTTTTCAAATCCACGTCTCCGCAACGATAATGCTTTAGCAAATATTCTATTGATATTTGCAAACGTTTTTGAAATCTTTCATAACACCAGAACCAGTTTGATAACCACAAAATAAATCTATATTGATCATTCCAAATTGTTTAAAATCGTCATCTTCATCGTCACCATCGTGCCCTTGTCCCGAAGGAGGTTCGCTACAGTATGTACTACTTCTCCATACTTCCCTAGCAGCTGTCATTTCTGAATTTATATTTTTTTTCAGCATATCTTTGCCACAATCCATCTATCCAAATTATCCAAAATGAAGCATAGAAATCAATATTATGAAATCAGCTTTTTACGCAAATAAGTTTCAATTTAAAAGTTAAACAACAATCATTTGATTAATTATCAGCGTTTACATGCAGTTATGACGCAAGTCTTGGATTATTATATAGGAAGGAGGTAATTTAATGATATAAGGAGGATAGGATTTTTTTCTTTCCCGGTTCACTAAGCGACATCGCATCTTCACAACAAATCACCCATCTTCTTATAGATGCCTTTTCGGTCGCCTCGCTTGCTTGGTCGTCTGTCACCTTCTTTCATGAAGGTTTCATCGTCGAAGTTCAGATTAAAGACACGTATATGTTTCCAGATAAAGCCGCCGGGCGCAGAGGGCGCTGCGGACGCGCATCATGACGCGATACCGGCACGCCAGGTACCTTGCTATACAGCGAATAGTGCCATGCAAACCTTATGGCGGCTCGCAAGGCTCATAAGATAGGCAGAACACAATTTTAAGCGAAAAACGCAATAGACTTTGGTATAATCTGCGTCGATCTTTTTATCGATCTCGAAGTCAGCCAAACCATCATATTGTGTGATTTCGCCTATACCACAGTTGTTATAGCTTGATTCTTGTTTTTTTTTATTCGTGTACTTAACCATTTTATATTAACTGGCCCTTTAACAAATCCTTCCAGTACATTTTATACTAATATTTCAGCCAGTATCAGTTTTCTATGAAATTGCCTCTTTTTGGTATAAATAAAAATTATCTATAAATATAACTATTACAACGATCAACCATGATATTGTTGATCGAAGATCACAGTTAAGATTATTGAAGAACAACGCATGGACGTCGCCAAAGGAAGCCAGGGAGCTGCCCTAGGGAGTCCTAGAATATCCAAAGCATGTAACATTCTTCTTTCTTACATGTGCTTACATTTCCATACAAATGCAGATAGTTAACTGAAAAACTATCTGTTTTTTTTTAAATGTCCAAGTTTAAATGAAAAATTGACTGTTGAAAAAATCCTTTGGAATAAAATATTTTTATTAGTAAACTCTAGAGGACGTTGACGTTCATGAACAACGTGAGCCAGTAAACGTGACACTACTTTGTTCAATAGTAAATATAGTAATATAATATTCAGAGCACAATTACGTAGTCTAAAAATATTGTTTGTGACTTGTTTCATCTTAATTTCAAGCGTGTTTTCTAGAAGTCATTAACTTCAGATTAATTATTGCTGGCAACGTTTCCTGCTATTTATACCATAAAGGTTTAATGCGATTTACCAGCGCTGATTTAGCGAGCTAGGTCGTTGCTATGGTAGGTGACCTATAGTCGGTTCTAGTTTCTTTTGTATATAAAGTGGCAAACGAGCAAGCGGCTACCTGGATTCTCTGAAGTAGCGAAGCGAGCGCTACACATAGACATCTGCAGTTGCAGATGCGTTGCCTGCCCTTAATCTACGGAGGAGGAGACGCACATAAAGAGGATAATTCCTCTTCCTTTGCGTCCCCTCCCCCGCCAAATCCATTTTCCCTTCCCATCATTTCCTTATAAGAAAAGAATAGAAAGGAAAGTAGACTAAAATGAGTCCTCCGTCGCCACACTCATCAGACGAAACACGGTATTGCTTCCATTTGACGCCTGTCTTCTGTGTGGTCGTGGTATTTCACCGGGCGAGCCGGACAATTCGTGCGAATATGTTAAAGCGGGCTCTACCACTGCTAAAGGGGTAAGTATTACATACTACAAGAATAACACTAGTGATATGTGTTGAAAGTATTTATTTAGTTAAAAATTAAAACAGTGAATTTCATATCGTATTCACTCAAACTTTGGTAACGTTTTCTGGGAACCTCTAAGCACTAGATTTTGATTACATTTCTTTACTTTATTTAGCTAGAAATAAATAAAAATGTAATGTAGACGGGGGGGTTACGCAATATACATGCGCTATAGCGATTCAATAGCGAACATCAAAAATGTATCGAACTGACAATGACGTTTGATACCTCACACGTGACAAGCACATGACTTATCGAATGTCATTGTCGGTTTTATACATTTTTGTCGATTCCATCAGAGTTATCGCCGATCCAAATATATCTTAGGCAACCCCCAGAAGTACCTTTAGGAAATTGACAGTGAATTAAAGCTACAATAGACGGGCGTTGCTTACTTATTTAACTTTTCTACGAGCGGTACCTGTTGCTTGCGTTTGTGATGTAGACAGGTCCCCTTCCACTTGCCGCCGCCCGCTCACGACCGGGTCCTTCACTCGTCGGTCTACGACTTTCTTGTGATCGTATTTACGAAATCAGTCATCATTTTTGAATAGCAACGCAGTAGATTTCCATAGTTCTTAATCCGCAAAAAACTAATTGCTATATTTAGTTCTATGTATAAATATAATTGGTATAACTACATAAAGTATATTAATTCAAAATTTGGTTTTAAATATCGTCTTAAGGTTTTATGTGCAGTTTCCACTGTCCCATCTGAGGAGCGTAGGGAATATACGAGTATTTTCTTACTTTAGTATTCCTAGAACAGTTAGAACTTTTTGCAGGCAAAGTAATAAATGTTTGCTTCAATTTAAATAACTGTACTACTATATATTTTGTTGAGTTTTAAAATTATGACTTTTCGAAGTGGCCAGCTCAGTTCTTGCTAATTGGTCAAATTGAAAACACCCTTTCTCACCTTTCAGTTAAACAATTCCATTCCTCTTTGCTTAATTACTTTCACAAGCGGTAAAATGATAAGACACGGCAGGTTACACATCAACATAATAAAAATTACAATGACTTCATACGATTATTACCTAAGCAACCACAATTAAAAGTAATATAAAAACGTTTGTTTTTAGTTAGCAACTTTAAAAAAAACATTAACTAGCGGGTTTTTGTTAATTTAATAATTATAATTAATAATATTTCCTTTAACCGTTCCAGGTAAGTTTTTAAATAGCTTGTGTTAGGATATGGCTCACGACAATAGACGAATTTCAAGATTCGAACTCACGATCCCTAGATTTACAGTTCGTACCTCAAACCATTAGGATATTGGCGCATAGTTTTAAGTTCACTAATTATAACTTAAAAATAAAACCTACTTTTAATAGTACACTTTTGTCCCGAGTTGCCGTAAACAATTCATGTGAATTCGAGTAAAATCGTTGGTGAATTCATCTCTACCCTGCAGCGTTTTTGTTCCCAATAAAACGAATAGAGTTAATTCACGATAGTATTGAAATAATGTTAATTTACCTAAAAACTTGTAACGTCACGTGGACCAATGTCGGAGACATAACGAGGCCACCCTATTGCGTTGTCTATGCCAGGCCGATCCCCCGCTGCGACTCTGGATGTGAATTGATATGAATCGTAAATATTGTCTATCCAGAATATAATCTGTACCCAATTTCTCAATACGATTCAAGGAAAGTATTACACGTTTGCTGATTAGACCTATTTATATAATTTCTCTGCCCTACATTGAACACCCATTATTAAGCATTGATCCTATAAAAATAATTTCTGTTAAAACATCCATATTAAAACGACATGTTAATCAATTTCGAGGCATTAAAGTAATATCTATATTATAATATGGTGTAAAAGCAAGCAGCGATCTGAATTCACCAAAACAGCGAAGCGATCGCCCATAAATATCTGTAATTGTGTTTGTTTGAATTGTTAGTAAAAGCTAATCAGGCCTCATTATAGGGACTTAAATATGATCGCTCATTAGTCTCACTCTCACCACACTCCTGTCCTGCATCATCTCGTATTTATTACGTTATGTGCGTCTATTGTTACTACATAAGCCCTGCCACCGCATCGGATGAACATAATCAAAGGGCAAAAACTGATTGCAATCTAAGACACTAATTGCCCACTTCGACTACTATAACATAAACCATACATTATATCTCTAATTTCTTAAGTAACACTTAGTTTTTCCGAGGTAATAATGAAATAAATATAACATAGAAAAAAGTGGTCCTACTAAATTATTTATTATTATTTCGTACCACTTGTTTACCAAACAGTCTGCTAACAAGTGTCGACCGGATGTTTATTTTGGACTACCTACATCTTTAAGGGAAGTTAATACAAGCAATATAGTTGACTGATTATTATATAAAGTTACTGCTAGTTTTGTGGCTTTCTAAGATAATCTGACTAACCAGCCTTAAGCGATATATGTATTTAATTTGTTACTTAACGAACATGTTATGTTTGTTTGCGAAATTGGTACGTTGAAACATGTTCCTTTGACCACAAAGTATGGAAAATAAATATTGAATGTCTACTGGTAATAGCGTAACAGATCGTGTTTATTTACTAACCTATCTAACTTGCTGAAACTGAGACATTCCTATCTGCTTTTAGAATGTCATTGGTAATCGAACAGCACCAACGTTTTTAAAACATAATTATATCGCAACTTTAGTCATAAAAAAACTGATTCATGGAACAGATTTTGTTACTGCTTTTTCCGTTAGTAGCCAGCCATTGCGATTTCCACGTATCAAAGTGGCGGTCTGTCGGCAGCGCTGGACGTGATAGAGCAAAAAACAATATTCGAGTAAATATTAAATATCTGTTGTTTGATTGGGAGGGGGTGTAGCGGTGTCGGTTGTCCGGTGTAGCTTTACATGGTAGGGGGCTGCCGGCAAATTGAACGTATTGACTGGCGTCAAGTACCTGTTATCAATCGAACGAAAGCTTCGATTTCATAAAGAGCAAACTGAGATTATATGTGAACAAGGAACTCTGTCCCGATGAGAGAAGAGTTAGTTCTCTCGGAAAATATGTAAAATCTATTTAGATTCTCCTTCTTTAATTTACATTTTTCAATCTTGTCGGTGGACTCCTTTTCAACCATCTCTGTCCTTTGCCCAACATATTGACCTTCTGATACGACGTCCACTTTCTTTTTTATTTGATATAACTTGCGATCTTCCTCTCTTTCTCTTTCCTTCTATAATTGTGGTTATCAGGTCGTCGTGTCGTATCAGATGCCCTAATTGTTTTTAATATAGTTCTTTCTTCTTTTACTCTCCCTAGCGCTTCCTGGTTTGAGACCTTTTCCTTTCACTCTTTATTTAGATTAAACTTATAAAATCATTAAAAGAAAATATACACGACAGTTGCAGTACGGTATGGTTCTTGTGGCACTTTTTGACATTGACGTGGGTGCGCTAGTGAGCTGTCATAATTTAGTTTTCCCACCGGGTCAGATATCCTTGTCGACCTATTATTTAATTTATTCTGTTTATTTTTCTTCAATCGTTTTATTAATAGCGCTCCTATTATTTTTAAATCAGTTAACGTAAGTACAGTTTTAAGGTTTGCGAACAGGGAGGTTACCCAAAGTTGCGCTACAAAGCGAACATCAAAAATACATGAAACTGACATTGACGTTCGATATCTCGCACGTGACAAGCACATGACTTATCGAATGCCATTGTCAGTTTCATACATATTTGTCGATTCCATCAGCGATATCGCCAATCGAGAGATACTTTGGGTAATCTCCAGGCCGCATCAACTTTTCTAAAATTAGTAAGAAAACGCTGTCAACTTGAATTCTCTGCGCTACCGAACCATAATAACCGGTTTTTTGTGGTCATAATTAGCTAATACTGACACCAGTGACCTTTGGTTTTAGCAAAACTGCGCCACAAGCCACACAACCAAACAATTCGATTATTGCATGAGTTTCCTGGTCCCGTATTCTTACGATTTGACGATATCATTTGCCCGCCTACTTCTTGTTTATTACCTCTGGCGCCATTTGGAAGACCACAACTGACGCTCTGAAAGATGTAGGTAATTCGCCATTGCTTTAACGAGGTACGTGAACTTTTTATTGCCGGACATTATATTCCATAATTTACTCCCATATATCTAATTTAAACTGATATGACTGGTATATAAAAAAAGGTTTTAAGGCCACTTCTTATCCTATTCCTTAAACTTATAAAAGTAAGATATCAGCGTATTATTTGTTTATGATCGCTTTCGTTATGTAGTCAAAGATAGGATGTGCGGTTCAATTTGTGCTATTCTAGATCACAGTGACAAATAGCGGTGCATTCAAAGACCCTATTCAATGATCTAACAACATGCACAATGATTGTTAGCGACGTGGCATCGCATGTACGCAAACTAGTCCAACCGTTTCATACAGCTTGCGAAAATATTATCTTCAGAAACTCCAACACATCAGCTTTTCAACATATAACTAGGCGTCGACCATAGCTTTGCTCGCATGTTTATGTTCCTAGATGCAAAAATGTTTTTAATTATTCCATTACAATCTCCAAAAAGAGGAAATGTTACTTTGCGTGTGTGTTTTTCATCGTGGTGTTGCGGACGACCGATTTACACAGTGACATACAAAATAGTACTTAAGGATACATACTTTTATTTTAACTTTTCTCTCGATAAATAGTACAAGGAAAGTAATACTTGTTGAAATTACGATTCGATTTTAACAACACTGACGAGGCTGCTCATATTTTTTAACTGACATCTGACATGAAAGGATTAGTTGTTTACTAGTTGCAGCTTGTTCCGGAAACAGGGTAGCCGTTAACAAACCTGTCTACTATTTGAAATGATTTTTTGTTTCCATATTGAAATGTAAAAAAGTGCGTGGAAAATGTTTCGTGCAGCTTTCAGTCGATAACAGTATTTATCCGCGGCTTTGCGCGCATTTTATTCTTATATGAATATCGATGCAGTTTTTTGTATAAAAGAATAACGAGTTTATTTGGAAGTAGTTTTTATACATTACATTGATTAGTAAATATTTTATGTAATCATTCATTTCGAGGACTGTATTTGGAGATAACCTAGCCTAAAGAAATAGTTCTTTTTTATTAATCTAATTGCACAAAAGAGAATAATTTCCACATTTAAACAGACGTTAATATTTTATAAATAAGCTAAGCGGGCCACGAATTATCTTGCATTGTTTTCACGTACAATGGGCGGAGCGAAGTGGGAGGCGTCTCATCTTCGTCGCGGTTCTTTCACTTCACCCAGTTCTTTTCCGAACCATGTACGTCATTATGTACGTAACGTAAATGTATATAAGTTCAATTCTGAAACTTTTATATTCTACAATACAATAAGTACATAACGACAGCTAATCAAATCTCAGTCGCGCGCGTAACCCAGTTCGTCGTTTGGCGCGAATCTGGTACGATTCTATTGTCTTCACATCGGTACATGTTTGTCGCCGTAGGTATCTTTATTTCGTCTTTCTTCAGTAACTTACCAGTCTGATGTATAAAAGTCGTGGGGACTTCATTTCTAACAAATTACTTTGGTGATCTAAAAACTTAACTTTAGTTCCAAAACATTGTTACCTTTTACTTGATTCCATAAAATATATTACGATTTGTTATTGGTTCTCTATCCTAATGTTCTTTGACCTTGTCGATGGAGCCCTTTTCAATCCTCTTGCCACTAGCTTGACCTTCTGATACGACACGACGTCCACTTTCTTTTTGGAGTTTTTTTTGTTTGATTACCATCGTCAATAATATTGGCTCTTAAATGTCCATTTAAAGAAACATTTATGTAAATCTTACATTTTCAAATGAATTGGCAATAATTAAAATTGTTAATATCAATAAGAGAGTTTCTAGGTGGACTTCGATGAAAGGACTGTTTCTTGTATGGTTATTAATTAGTAAAGAGTATTGGTTCGGATAGTTTGTAATGAATTTGACAGATTTTATTTCACGTCTTCGCTATGGACTAGCGACTCGCCCCGACTTCGCACGGGTGGACATTATTAACAATATGTTTAATATAGGTAATGCAACTTTTTAATTATGATAGAATTTTTAGTTTAAACGCGTCGTTTAGAGTTTATTCGTTACATATAAAAATACAAATCGTTCCTTTCAATAATATTAATATAGATATAGTGATTGTCGCGTAAATGATCTTTGATCGATTACAGCGTTTAGATTGTTATAACATTTTTTTTTATTTCAATATCAGCCAAATATATTGTCATCGTCAATAATTTTGTTTGCGGAAATATGAAGGGCTTCTTTCTCTATATGTGTAAGCTTACATCAGACGCGGTGCTCGGTCAATGTTAAGCCAATTTTATGAAGCCGAACTCTACCTTGACTTTGTTACATTTAATGTGTTTTCTAATCTGAATTCACAATGTCCTGAGATTTATTCTTTATTTATCTATACTATTAAAAAGAGGAAAGATTTGTATTTTTGTATGTGTTGAAATACTCAAGAACTACTGGGCCGATTTGAACATTTCTTTCACCTTTAGAAAGCTACTATATCCCCGAGTAACATAGGCTATATTTTTCAATTCCACGCGGACGAAGTCGCTAATAACAGCTAGTATTACATATGTTTGAAATGTTTAGCGCTTAATTTTGATTATTCTTTTACGATTTTTGCATCACAAGCTATTGTATCTGCTGATCACTGAATCATAAGCCTAATATAACAATAACAATGTTTTCTTGCCGTGTGTGTCGGGTAGACCAGAACAAAATGAATTCACGGAAGTCAAGTGTGGAATATTATTTTTAATGAATAAGTAAATACTTAAAGATATAAGTACATATATAATATAGCCTTGTTTTCCAAATCTGGCTAAATATGTAAATAGTATAGTTAAAATATTGGATTCGGTATTTAGTTCAGTTCTGTGTTTATTTCCGGGAATTCACCACTGATTAGTACTTGAGAACATTTCTAGTCAATTCATTGCGGTATGCTTTCTAATAGGGAAGATGGGACAACGTTTAATTTTCAAAATGTAAGGCTACGCTGCACTATTGAGGGGCACCGCGACATTGGCTTTTCGTTATTAATACCAGAAACAGTTCCCCTTTGAGATGGAACATTATTATTATTAAACTTTGCAATGCTACGGATGGTCCATTTACACTCATTACATTTCCTTTTAATTTGTACAAGTATTTTTAATCGCTAGTCGTGGAGTTGCGGAAAATAGAGCTCATCATGGGTCGAAACTGACTGATTGACTCTCCAAGCTAACCTAAACTCTATTGTTACTGTGGATTAATTAAACCTGAGGTCAACTTAAATTGTAAATCAGATCCAACCTGATTTGTAAGGAGTTGTATTATAGGTTTCTACTGAAATAGAAAATCTAGTCTAGTGGTCACGTCAAGTTGCTGTCACTTGTAATCATGAGTGGAATGGAATAGGGAAGAGGCGCGAACGAGACTGACGTGTCCGCATTATCAGTATGTTTTTTTTTAAGTATTTATTCACCAAATGAGACTTACAAACGGTTTGCTGAAATGATGCCAGGAGTACGTTCTTCGAGAGACTAGTGTATCGAAACTGTAACAGAGAAGTGTAGTGGTAGTAGGGGGGTTGTAATAATCGCAAGGGATGCCGCCGCTGCTGCGAGCGGGACAGTTCAGAGTCAGTCTCGCGCTGAGAGCTCACAGAGCAGACGTCCTCAGCGCGGCCGCGTCATGTCGCGCGACTACACCCTCGTGCACGAGTACTATCTTCAAATGCATGATCTGCAGCCTTCGCCGCAGCATTTCCATCACTATGATGTTGCGCAGTAAGTGTTCAAATGATGATGAGTCAATAAACAACATTAGTACGATCACACTAACTTTCAATAAGTGAAACTAAAAACTTTTGTAAACTTTTTTTTCAACAAAATTATTTTTAAATTTAATCAAATTTAAAATAATTTAAGAAATATTGGTTGTAGTTTATTAAATAATTAAGTCTAGTGTTGGAAAAACGCAGAATATATTGGACTGTATCAAAATTTAAAATCCATTAAGTGTTTAAGATGGAGTGTGTGGCAATTACTTAGTTATGCAGAGTTTTAATATATTGTGAGATCATCAAACAGTTTTTCGCATTTTAATGAACCTTCAGAGTTAAATTTAATTTTAAATTAATTAAATTGTATTGTTTCTTGCTGTAAATGTTAAAATTTAAATAAAATCTGCGTATTCAGGTTTTTGTTTTGATTTTTTTACGCGCAACAATTGGACGTATTAGAGACGTTTAGTAATCGTTTGAAGGTCCCCAAAATGTTAAATTATCTCTATTATAATAATATAAAAAATACTTTGTGTTTCTAAAGCACTGAAACAATATAATAATAGAATATTTTCAAGACGTTTGTGTCTTCATAAGCTAAAGAATAATGATCATAAGTAATTTTCAACCGACTTCCAAAAAGGAGGTTCAAATCCTCAATATGTTTTTTATTGTTCGTCCCTAAATTGGCTCCTGATTATCCAATTTTCATAATTTTGTTTTCATTTGAAAGGTAAAGTGTGTCATTTGGTCCATTTTTTTAACAAAATGAAAAACTATTCAGTAGTTTTTTTTTAATTTTCGCTTTCATATGTAATTAATTTTATAATTCATTGTAGAATATTTTGTACTAAAATATTAATATGTCACTGTGTTCAAAAAGTTTTTAGTACTAAGTTATTACGGGCTACGGTGTCCGCACTTGTCTTGTCTAGCCTGTACGTTGCGTTAACCTAGTAGGGGAGATGGTACATTTGTTAAAATTTTAGTTAGATCGCCAAAAATTCTGTTATGTTTATTTGTCTATGTATAAATATTAATAACTATTTTGTCATATTATATGTTAAAATAATTGTACATATTGTTATTCTCTAATTAAAATACCACAGCATTACTTTCGTTATTGTGATAACTGCATCGTCTCTCTACGAAGGGTTGGTAATAGGCACCGTTCGTAGTTCGACCCATCATGGGCTCCATTTTCCGCAATTTCACGACTAGCGCGTATTTTGCTTAACTTCACACATATCTTTGAATGTCTTCGCCGATATGTGCAGGTTGCATCACGATGTTTTCCTTCACATTGGTACATGTCGGGATTCGAACTCGGGACCTGCAGTGTACAAGTCAAGAGCTAAACCCCTGAGCCACCGACGTTATACTACTTTTCCATTTAATATTACCTATATTAAAATGATTAGTGCGAAAGTTTGGATGTATGCATCTTTGTTTGAAGGTATCGTCAGAACGGCTGAACGGATTTCGATAAAGTTATTTTTTTAATTCTACGCAGACGGAGTCGCGGTTGACAGCTAGTGTTAAATACTTTTATCCGCCTCTATACCTGAATTTATACATCATTCAAACAAAGTCCGACACCTTCATCACCTTTATAGAAATCCACATACTCGTGGTGTCATAGAACGTGTATTCCTAAAACCGACCTATAACAATCTCTTTACACACGTTTCCGAGTTAACTCGCTGGACGATAAAAAAAAAACGTCAGCCGATAAAGCCTTATGAAACTACCGGCGGAGTATAACAAACCACGTCATTCTTAGTTTTACAAAACAAACCTAGTAAAGGCACATAATTTTCACCTATACTAAACTTACAGTGTCAAAATGCTAAAAAACCAACAAAAAAATCACTAAATTATTTTGTTCACTTTTAAATAACAGATAACGAGTATTTATACGGGTATTTCGAAAGTTCAAAACTACCGTGTCTAAACGATTTCCAAAATATAACGTTCAACGTATCGCGTAAATGGGCCAGAAATTATTTGTAACGTCATCGATATTTGTATGAAATTTATTGGTGTGCTTTATGTCCGGTAGGGGCGCTGCGTAAATCTAAAACAAATTATTTTAGACTTTCAATCGATTTGTGCAATTTGTCCAATACACTTTAAATACCATTTAATTGTCGTGATTGACATCCATTCGTCCATCGAAGTCCTCATAATATCTCATTTTGATATATGGATGTTAGTTAGTAGATATTTGCAGAACGGCTGAACAGATCAGACAGTTTTAACTGTACAGTTCGACTCCGAAGTTAAAACTGACGTGTGTAGGCAAAACTGACAACGGTACAGTTCGACTGTGCAGTTCAAATTGGCGTGCAGGTATACTGTGCACTTAAAAAACGCCTGTATCGGGCTTAAGTCTTTTTTTAGTTCCTCGCGGACAGTCTCTAGCGACATCTAGTATTAAAAAGTGTTCGATAAATAGTCGTTGTTTGTAAGTATATTTGACTTATAACCACTTTTGACCTCATAACATATTAATTAACTGAACTTTAATTAATTGCTCTCACCCTTTAAACGGAATTAAATAACGCTAGCAAGTAGTGGCTTTCAGTAATTGAAGTCATAGGTTAGCTATATTCTTGCTTTTGTTGGTCGCATGTTTGTTCTTTGATAGTTTTTATTTTAATTTTTCATATTCAATTTAAAAACAATCCCATATTCATAAAATAAATAATTCCACTATAAAATGTTAATAAAAAAACAAATAGAAACGATGTTTTATACGGATTTAGGATTCAATAGAGAATAAAAAGTAAAAAATGCAAATCATCGACAAAATTCAAATATTATTTTTATTTATTTTAGCTTTAGGTATTATTTTTATAGACGCGGTTATTTTTGAATGCCGACACTGATTATATTAAATAAGCATAGATAAAAAACCTTCAAAAAATCTATTTTATAATCAGTTGCAATGAAAAGATAGAGCTTAAATAGTATGTAATAGTTTTCGTGCACTCCACTCATAAGCCGCAAGAAGTAAAACCACTCGACACATTTCACCCAACGATTGGTCTAACCATTCTCCTGTCAATGTTTAAACACGATTTTTCAGTTATTAACATAAGACATTACGTGGTTTTTATTGGTAACTAGCTGTTGTGCGCGACTTCGTCCGCGTGGAATTAAATAATATAGCCTATGTTACTCGGGGATAATGTAGCTTTCTAATGGCGCAGTAGTTCTTGAGTTATTTCAATACATACAAAAATTCAAAAATACATTTTTTTTCTCTTTATTATATTAGTATAGATTAAAAATAGCCGTTCTTAGATTTAATCGAATCAAACCACTGTTTTTTATATATATTTATACGTACATCTTATATGTAATTATTGTTTTAAAAAATCCTATAAGCCTGTTTTTATATTGGTTTAACGATGTTTAAAGATAACGATTAATTGTATCTATGTTTTTTATATTTTTTAAATCAGTCTATGAAATCGGAACTTTTAATTGGCCAGTACTTTTAATGAAGACCCTTTTGTCTGTTTCGTATAGCCTGAATTTGTATTTCTTGTCAAATAACACGGAGGACAACAGAGTGAGATCGAATTACTGGAATCGCGATTTTCTTTTCCCCTTACTTGTGTTGCGCACGTTTCCTTTATTCCTTATCTTGTTCATATTAAATATATATTATTATTGTTTCGAGAACTGGATACACGTGAAGATACGTTATGCGCATTGGACCGTACATCCTGTTTATCTGACTCTTATACATTTACGTAAGTAAAAGAAGAAAACTGTTTATTAAGGAATATGAAAACTGTTACAATTAAAACATTTTACGAAGTTGTTTTTGGATAATGAAATGAAATATCAAGTCTGGTTCCAAACATGCCGAATTATTGACTGAAAAATTGTTGATCCCACATTAACTGATGCTCGGTTAACATAGGAAATATAGTTTATCTATACTAATATTATAAACAGAGAAACTTTGTATTTTTGAATTTTTGTTTGTATTCGACCGATTTCAAAAATCCTTTTACCATTAGAAAGCTACATTATCCCCGAGTAACATAGACTATATTATTTAATTCCACGCGGATGAAGTCGCGCAGAACAGCTAGTTTCAAATAATTTCCATAAAGTGGTTGATTGTTTCAAGATTTTGTAGAGTTTCAGTGCGGGCGACGGGCGGTAGGTGGCGCGGGTGTCGGAGTTTACTTGAGCTTTGATATTTATTAGTTTTATTGTATTAGTTGCGCAAGGTGGTATATTGATTGAGGAAACCTTAGAATGTCTTTGGGCGACGGGAAATAATCAAAATCTAATATCATAACCTTTGCTTAGATTAACTTGTTTTTCGTAAGGTTGATATTAAAGTGAGAATTGAGATGAGAAGCCTGCGGTAAATTCTATTAACTTGAAAACTTTAAAGTTTTTGTATCTTTATTTGACTCCTGTACATTTATTTTTTTGTTGGATGTTGTTAATTTTTATTCGATCGCTTTATGGTATGATATGAACAATTTGGGAATATGTTGATATTGATGGTTACCCATTTCGAGGACCGGATTTTTATCCTTCTCAATTAAAAAGTTTGTAGAATTATAAAACTTTTCTAACCTATTTGAATTGGTTTGACATCGATTGTAGTTAGGAATCTTTGTTATGCCCCGTTGCAGTTTGCCGAGCGTATCATCCGATGCAGACAGCAGTGTGCATTGAACGTCTTAACTGAAGAGTTGATAGTATTCAAGTATTGTTCGCTTCGGGGCGTGGCCTTCACAAGGCGTGGCAGTACTCCGCCCACTCAACTTTAACTGGAGTCACTATTATTGTACCGGACCTTTGAAGCCTTTATACTAATAGTTTGTTAAATAATTCTACGGCTTTTATTCGTGCTTACTAATTTTTTTTAGAATGTACAGCGCTTGATCACGATTCCACCTGTATGTTAATCACGATTTTGCGATCGAATTCTTTTCGTCATCGACAAAATCTGTATGTGATTTGTTGATGTACTTTACGTCCGGTAGAGGCGCTGCGATAGTACCTTTGTCTGTGAAGGTACAAATGCTTTGTCGCTTTATGTTAAGTGGATGTGTGATAAAAATCCTCCATACATCATTCGACTAACGGCGTAAAAGAACTAGGTTACCAACTCCACTTTTAAATTGAATTAGGTAGTCCCTTGTTTATTTCGAAAATGTTTCCTGTATAAATATGATTTTGAAATTAAAATAAATCAAGTTTCTAAATTCATTATTCACTTATTGTATTCTGAATTTTGTCAGTAGAATAATAAAGATGAATGATAAATTCAGGAATAATAAACGGGTCACATTGAACCTACATAATCACTTGGGTACAATCCTTCCTATCATCTTATTTTTCTTATTCCTCGAAGATTATGTTTTATGAATTTAAGGGGTCAAAACATCCTCGGATAAGTTTTATGTTTTTTATTTTTATGAAGTTTTAGTTTATGGGTTCATATCCGCCGCAAGCTTTTAGCTTAGTTGAAATGATTAAATGACCAATTTATATGAATAGACGTTCCAAGTTTTAGCTACTTTTATATCGTAGTAAGAATTTCATATTCAGATATA
>QDHC01000885.1:464641-530229 GCA_013186455.1 Papilio dardanus tibullus | reverse complement strand
TTCTCAACTTATGTTGGAGAAATCCTGGACAACTCAATACATTGTATTGCGTAATCCACTTATGGCCGAATGTTCAAACGTCACTCAAATTTAAGCGTCGCTTAAAATCTAAGTGGCCTCAAAATTAAACGAGATGGACGTAGAGTTTTGAGTTTTAGTGTAGACTTAACGGTCATAAAAATTTGGCGTTTGAAAATTTGTCCGTTAGAGACTTATATCGCATCGCAGGAGGAGTAGGTTTTTGTACGAAGATCTTAGTTCTATGTTTCTATCTGCGAGTATGTTTGAAGCTATCAAAGTACAACGCATCTGAGACCACAAGCAGGCAGCTAATGAATAACTCAACGTCATCTCAACGGTGGTGGAACAATAGGAGCTCAATTCATGTCAATTAAAATAACGCAAGAAAATCGATCTGTTGATAGCATTAATTAAAGAGAGGACAACGCTACCTATTGCTAGTTTGAAAAACAAATATTTATTTGTTTCCATTTATTATTACAAATAAATAGATTTACTTAAAAAGGGTTGAATTACCTCTTAATACCAACCTTTTTCTTCCGTAGGGACATTTTGCGATTGTATCGCGTTTATTGTTTGTTATTTATATAAAAAAAGTTCAGGTAATATAGTATATTTAACAATGTACCTACTTCTTACGTACTTATTTCTAATTATGCAATTATTCATAATATATTACGACAATCTTTATTAAAACGTAATCAAAGTTATTAAAGTAATTATCGAATGAATCATCTGTAGATAAAATACTTATCATAAATAACTGATATTTATGAAATAGCAAGCATACTATCGTATTGAGTTTCGCGGAAATTTTATCTAAGTATTTGGTTGGTCAAACTTACCCTTAAAGATGCAGGTATAATAGAATATTCGAAAATTTTAAGATTTTCATTATGTATGGTGTGTGGGATAAATTGTCTTTAATATTTCCAGGGAACTTACACTAACACAGGCTAACTTATAAACATATAGAGCCATCGTCTGCATTTTAATCGGAAACCTCACATATTGTTAATTTGTTATACATTCGGACGTTGTGTTCATTTTTATTTCCGGTAATAAATATGAATGGACTAGTTTAGCTCGAATTTATTTGTTTTTGTCGATGTTCATTTTCTATTTTTGGGTTTCAAATATTGAATAGATCGTTGACAGCCCTACTTTTGGTGCATGCATACACTGAGTAATGACGTACGATCAGCGCTTGACTTAGACGCTGCAGGGGATAGAGCCTGTGCAGAGGGAAGGGGTTTACAAGGCCGCGGTGCTTCCGCATATGCACGATGTGGCAACGCGAAGCCACTACCATTGTTGTATACTTATTATTAACATGGACCGTAAACAATATAATGTGACGAATCATCATCAAGTTGTGCAAATATGAAAGTTGGATAAGCGATATCTGATTAGAACTGAACCTGCAGATCAAAGGACTATTCGGAGTTTGACAACTAACAATAGCTTTAGAGCAAGAATTGAAATAAATTATTTGTTAAAATATTTTCTAAAGTTTCTAATTGATGTAAGTTCTACTGCCGTAGTCGATGTGAGTGATAAGTTTTGTTATTGTTATAAATTGGGTCAGAAGTGGTTGCAACAAGGCGATATTATGAGCGGGTGTTGATCGCTCGCAAGTCCGTAGTTGCGCTCGGCTCACCTCGCACTTGACACCGTGCGGCTGCGCAGGCGCAGCGCGGCGTGCGGAGGGAGCTAGGGGCGCGCGGAGCCTGCGGGGGCCGCGCGGGGCCTATGCTGTCACCGCGCTATCGCGCACTTACATAACCTATCGTAATTGCTTCGCTAGAGCATAATCGCGCGCAATACAAACTGAATGCACTTTGTTTTCATTCAAACATTAGCTATCGATTGTTTTGTTGACATTACTATTTTTTTTTTAGCAAGTCATTTGTAAATCAGTAAATCTATACCTAGTAGGTACTTGTATATGCGTTCATGCCGTTTACTGTAAACAATTTATATATAGACTGAAACACCACAAGTATATTTCGTCTCCTAACACTATTCGCAGAGTATATTTATTCTACTCTTGGACTTAGTTACCAATAAACGAGGAACCGAGTAAGACAGACATTCACTTCAGTGACAGATGAAAATTTCTATCATCCGTGCTTCGATTGACTAGAAAATGTATCATATCATAACAATATTTATCATAGAGACCCTACGACGGTACCACCAAATAGAATTAGCGGTAGGGAGAGAGAGAGAGAACAATATTTACCATAGAAAAAAATCCTTCGTCCAATAAAAATATCTGTAAACTCATCTGCAAGTGTCAATTACCAATCGATTGATGTTACTCGAATGCCAGGGTTACAATTACAAGATGCATATTTTTATACAAATACATCATATCAGTTAAAAAACTAAACCAGAATGTCGGCACAATATTTAAGCACCTGCGTACTTCTTTTCCGGACATCTCAATCAACCATATTATCTGAATTGACGCCCTTACTCATATCCTTTCACACATTCATAATTTTTAAATTATAATTTGAACAACAATGACCTACCTAAAGTCGTACGGGAATAATACGCGTATTTACTAATTATGACATAAATCTATATTAATATTATAAAGAGAGAAACTTTGTATTTTTTATTTATTGAAATAACTCTAGAATTACTAGACCGAATTCAAAAAATCTTTAACCATTAGAAAGCTACATTGTCCCCGAGTAACATAGACTATATTAGACAACAGCTAGTATTAAATAAAACAATTGATATTTTATTGAATTTATTTTGTTATTACAAGATTATGGTGCCTAAGAATTTATTACTCAGTTCAATATTGTAGGAAACTACGTATTTTCCACAATTTATGTTGTATACTGATTTAATTAGTCTTAGTATGTTCGCATGAATCATAGAAATTAAACAATAGAAGCAAGTGCTTCAGCGCACTAGACTTTATCGGTAAGTGTGTCAAAGCGAGCAATGTCAGGGACAAACCTATAGGTTACGTGTACATGTGCACTGCGCGCAAAACGTTTACCTATTCATAATGAACCGACAACCCACTTGTTTATGTCACCTACCTATTGTGATATTAGACAGTTTTATAATCGTACTAGGAATGTAGAATCTTTGATTTATTAATCAGGAATTTGGTAAATCTCCACCGTTCCTCCGTAGGAAAATTGTGAGGAAGATGATAATGGTAGTTGAGATTTTATAAAAAAAAATCAAAGAGAACATCTTCTTGTAGTGTTTCAAATGTAATTATATCTTGACTTTAAATGTTAATATCAAACAACATTTATGTTTGTTTAGTAAGATTGTAAATTAACGAGTTTCGTAATCATTTGGTGGCATATGCATTGTGACTGTTCTCATAGCATGTTTGCACGTGCGCTGTGTTTACGGTCCTCATGTTAAGGAAAAGGTATTTTTCTTTAATATAATTATAGTTAATAATAATAAAATACTTTTTGAACAACTACAAGATGAACATTTACAAAAATATATAATTTTAACAGATTATTTTACGTTACATTATTAGAATCTGCAATTAAACGCCACAGTTTACTAAATTTTAATATATCAAGTATTGTATGTAAAGTATTTGCTTTGCGGTTTTCTAATTGTATAACTCACACGACTGAACATGTTTCTAACTTTAGGTGAATCGATTACTCTTAGAAAAATAGCTTAAAGGTTCTACTTTTAAAATGATGATCAATAATATCAATGGAAAATGTATTTTTCCCGATTGCGTATTGCAAATCTGTATTTTACTAGATAGTTTATAATTGTAAATGATTGTGTGTATACGGAGGTTGATTTTAAATATTATTTTGTGGGGCGAACACGAGCGCGGCACCGGCGTACGAGATGACAGCGAGCAACGGTTGCGAGGGTGGGGCCCTACTGTCGGCGCACGCGCCCCTCAACACCACCCCGCTGCCACTCGCAACCCACCACAATGATCCCCGCAAAAGGAAGAACCACCACTAGTGAGCTACAATATACTGTTTTCTATTTGACGTGCTTTTTATGCTATTTTGTATTTCGCGCCTTTTATTTGTGTTTTAATTTTGAAGATATTTTTTGTTATGTAATTATTTAAATAAAACAATTAATACAATAAATATCGAGGGTGTACAGAAATCACGGAGACATCAGAAGACGAATTCCTATTTTTGATGATTCAAACTTATTTTTATCTAAAAGTTTCTTAGTTTAGGGGCTACCCCGAAAAAACTGATCAATTTTAAATGATTTAAACTAAATAAAGTCTTCTCTATTAACGTAATTTCTGGTCACCGTGTATATTAAAAAGGTTATTTGTAAAAATTGTTTACTAGGTGTTTTTATTTATATTTGCAACAAAAACCTCTGCATGCCGCTTTTTACAATCGACCGGTTTTTTTTTACGTTTTATTGTGGTCACATTATCGGATTTAGGCGAATGCGTCGTTCCAAGTAGGTACACCATGCGAGATGTTTATCCAGGAATCTAAGTTCCATCCAACCAATATCGATAATAATACTTTCAAAATGACGTTAATAAAATGACTATTTTAATGATACATAACTTCAGGTATATCAAATGACATTGGTGTATCAAATTACAGACAAACATACTATAGATCGACAAGTTATCTAACTTGGTGGACATAAGTTAAACTAAATTATACAAGCACACTAGCGCTCTTCTTTAATACCGTTTCCTCTGTGCATGGAAGTTTCACATACTTTCTGACAGAACCAACCGACAGCAGCGCCACTCTCACCGGGCTAGACAATCTTATTTGACTACTAGCTAAACACTGCTTTTCTCGTCGTATAATACTAAAACCGGCTGCAGACGCTCAGTTTTAACTGTACGGTTTAACTGCGCAGTTCAAACTGACGTGTGTAGGCAAAACTGAGAACTGTACAGTGACGTGTGTACGTCAGTTTTAACTGTACAGTTAAAAAACTGAACATCTGTAACCGGCTTCATACTAGAAGCATATCAAGGTTGGCGTTTGGTTTGACATTTCGGTACTTAAGGGCTAGTGCCCTTAAGTAAGTATTCCTACCAACGTTTTCCCTTCTTCTTATTCATGAGTGGACGATGTCTAGTTTTATACACCTTCAATTACAAGATAATGTGGCCTTGGGCAAAGAAACTTTTGTGCTTTTACTAACTCTTATAACTGCTTTATGACGTATCTTTTATTTTGTTTATAATATTATTTTAACATTTAACATGAAATAATCTATATGGGTGCCTAGAGCCGGCTACAGACGCTAACTTTTAGCTGTACAATTAAAAAACTGAACGTCTGTAGCCGGGTTAAAACACTGCTTTGTTTTATTTGTTAATTAAATCAACTAATCAGAAAGGTGATTTCAGTTGTTTACTTTGAATCTAACTGATCTGATTTACAGTCAAAATAGAATAATAGACTATTCTGTTTTAGCTCGCGTTAGAGAATTGATTCGTCCTTTAAAATTATAAGATATTTTTTTATGTTTATATACGTAATATACTAAAGTAGTAGACAATAAATGATTCATGAGAAACCCACAATAACGTATGTTGTATGTTTTATTAGCTCGGAGAACTACGAAATGGCCAACTGCGAGAACTCGCTGGCCACGCCTGCGCTGTCGACGGTGTCGGTGCACGACACCACAACAAGAAAAAGAAAACCTTCGTCCTAGTAAGTACTGAAATACATCCATCAATCCGTTGGAATAATACCTTTTCGAGTACTCTTCCGAGTAAAAGGTAAACAAATGATTAAATATCAAAGAAAAGTTCAAGCACAAAACCTTTTACTAAACTAAAATAAGGATATGGACTCCAAAAATGTATTTTACTAAAAAAATCCATGTCTCAAATCGATTACTTAGATTTAAATTTAAAATAATATGAAAACTCTGTTTTTTACCTTTTCCTTTCTTTTAAAACTAAAACCAGCCTTAACGTCTAGGCTAAATACTATTGGTTAAAGATAAGCTCGGTTAAGTCTTCTTTTTGCAGCCAAAAAATCTATGGTCTTTCTTCGAGCACGTGTTTTCCAAGCACCTATATTTTTATCAGTAATCCCTAACAAATCTTCTCTCGGTTCAGAAATTAACGGAAATACTGTGGTACCGAGAGGTTACTTAGAAGTCATTTAAAAAAGTTTTTAATTAAAATATCCTATATTCAAAGAAATATAAGTTAGAAAGTGTTTGAAAAAAAGTCAAATGATATTTTTATATAGTGACAGTCTTCTAGTCAATGAATTCCTGTGACGTATAGCTAATGGCTCAATTTGTTTACATGGAAAACGATAGAACTACAAAACTTGTCAAGTTCAACTCTATATTAATTTTACTAACCAAGAAAGTAGAGTTTAGGTACTTAAGCTACCAATGTTAACTTTAATAAGAGTTTTTAATTAAGTGACTTAAGTAAATTAATTAAATTCCTTACTTAAAGTGAAGTAAGTATAAAACCACGTTTAATTTTTCTACTTTTAGGGTTAGTAAGAAAAAACTGCTAGAAATATGAACGTTGTTTGAGTGTGTACCACAAACTTGTAGATTCAGAAACACATGAATACTTCATGAATGAATGTAATTCATTTTTTACTCGTTTTCGTATCAACATTTCATCATGTATTCAATATTCCTAGATTTCAAAGAATAATAGATAACTCTGGAACGTACTAGATCCCAAGGACACACATAATAGTTTTAGCTCGCAGACTTCTCTGTGTGCAATTCCTACAAGGAAATTGTTCTAATATAAAATAACTTCCTGTCAGTTTGTTAGAAAAGTTATCAATCGACGTATGAAATATCAGGTTCAATAAGCTATTAAAAATGCTGGTTAGTTAAACCTCATTACATTAAACAATTAAAGCAATTAATTGGTGGCCGAGGAAGTTGCAAAAGGCGATCAGGGCTGGAAACATGAAATTTTGGAAAATATTAAAGAAACCTTATTTTAGAGATTATTTTTTTCTTATGTACAAGAAAAGAGCAAAAATATTTTCAAGGAAATTCCTATAAGCCTTTTTTAACGACACCAATTAACTGTATTGCCAACCAATGAGCATTGATCAGTATCACAATTGCCATCGAAAAAAATGTGCGGCGAACGAATGATGAAACGAATTGAAGTGTACTTTTGACAACCCTAAGCATTCGTAATAGGTTGCCAATAGCGACGTTGCTGAGTATCCTAGCTCCCGCACACCTGTCCTATTAACTTTGAATGAACTTACTTTAACCTTTGAATTGCCTCTAGTGAATTATCCCCTAGTCGCTGCCTACAATTTTCCTTACAACTCTGCCAAGGTCTTGTGATCGTTTTATCGAGATAACTCGACTTTAGGACTCGTCAAAGGACAAAAAAAACAAACAGTTTAATGTCGTTTTCTATATTTATTTTATTAAACAGTTTGGAGTCTCCGATTGTCAAAGAAAAGGATAGGATATGATATTGATTATTACTTATTGTGTTGATATTATAACAAATCTACCATAAACCAAATCAATGGGATCTATGATTTGGTTATTAAAGTTTTCTCTAATTTGTCGTACATGAGTCGAAGACTTATAATTGCTCAGTAAACTTGTAACACGATCGCCCCGTGGGCATATTTCCCAACCTTGTCCTTGTTACCAGTTAAAATCGTACCTCATCCCGGCTCGTGTAAGGGACTTCCGCAATCATAAGGCAATTACGGTAACAATTTGTTTTTGAGACCTCGATATTAAGAATATTTTGGGTCACCGTGTATTCGCACGTGCGCTCTTTTAAGGTGGGCAAAAATATCGCTTTTGAAAACGAAAAGACGACATTTTGATAGCTCGATGAAGCGTTTTGAAAGCTGGGCCAACGAAACAAGAGGGATTTTAAAGCGTTCGTAGAGGAGAGCGTTAAATAGGGCCCGTGCGAATTCTAGCTTATAGTTAACTTTAATTTGATGGATACAATTTGTTTCAAATAATTGATATAAAAAGCACATCGTATCATATTTTTTAGATTAAGTTTTTTTATTTGAAATGTGTAATTTCAACAGTGGCACGGCGAGCACATACGACGACGATGGCACAGACGACACGCGCTCCACAAGAACTATGCCTGATAAAAAGTAAGTGCGCATTAGCTTAGCTTTTTAGGCTGTTTGACATTTTTTGGGACTGTCCTCTTTATAAACTAGGCTACAACTTAAATGTACCATTAAAGAAATAAATAAAGAAAATGATATACGAACAATACCAATGTGTAGAACCTAAACGAACCCACTGGAAGTGTATTTCTACGTATTATTTCCTCTTAACCAGTTTATCAAACTTTACCATCAACCTGTTATATACTTACTTAATCCGCTGGCTCAAAGTGGGTCCTGGCCTCTGCCACAAGAGAGCGCCAGGGTGACCTGTCTTGCGCTGTTATTATAATAAAAAATATATTTTTATTTATCTATAGTGTCACGTGTTTGCAATTTTTGATGGGAATTCACCTAACCAAAGTCCACTCTCCAGGCAAAATCACAGCGAGATCGAGAAGCGTCGTCGCGACAAGATGAACACTTACATATCAGAGTTGAGCGCAATGATTCCAATGTGCGGTGCGATGTCGCGTAAGCTGGACAAGCTGACCGTGCTGCGTATGGCGGTGCAGTACTTGCGTTCGGTGCGCGGCGCACTCTCCGCAGGCCCGCTCACCGCGCGCCCGCGCCCATCATTCTTGTCGGAGCGTGAACTAAATTCGATGGTGTTACACGCGGCACACAATGCCTTCCTGCTTGTCGTCGGCTGTGACCGCGGACGGTTGCTCTATGTGTCAACCTCAGTGAGCAGAATGCTTCATTACGATCAGGTCAGTCGATTTTCCTTTGTTATTACAACTCCTCTGGCACACTGAAAAGAGTGGTACTTGCATAGAGAACACAGCTGGAACCAGATCATTTAGTACTTGAATTTTTGACGCAAATCTAAGTAATAATAATAAATTCAATTAATAGAATTAAATGTATGTTTCAGTCGGAATTACTCGGACAGAGTTTATTCGATATATTACATCCCAAAGACGTGGCGAAGGTGAAAGAGCAACTTTCCTCGTCGGACCTGAGCCCGCGAGAACGACTCATAGATGCCAAAAGTTAGTATAACAATCTGCTATCTCTGTCTACCCCGTTTCAACGCTGTAACCCCTCTCTTTTAGTTTTTATGACTGTACTGTTTTTTTTTGTTGTGTTGTTGTTCTTTTTTATATCCTTGCGCACCGAAAGACTCGGTACTCTTGGTAGCAATGCGATTTACCTGTTTTTGGCACTATTGATGTTGGCATTGCGAATTTGGCAAACTTTAAAAATATTATTGCAAACATCTGATGCAATTTGTCTCTACTCTCGTTATTCGGTACACACTTTCCTGTATTTATTACAATAATTACACGCAGACGAGGACATTTTTGTTGTACATATAAACATATGTACTGGAAGAGTAAGAACAATTTGTTACTTTAAAAATATTGATCCTTCATTCGGATATCGTCGAAAATGTCTATAGCATTTCATTATTGATAAATAATCTTATTGGTGATATAAATGGCGGCTCACTAGCAAGTATATGTGCAGCGATGTTACCAGTGAAAGCGGACGTGATGGCGGGGGCGTCCAGGCTGTGCCCGGGGGCGCGGCGGTCCTTCTTCTGCCGGATCAAGTGCCGGGCAGTCACCGCCTCCGGTGCAACACCCTCGGCACCGCAGTCCGGGGCACAGGTGAAGGACGAGATGGATACAAGCTCCAAGATGAGGAAGAAACAGAACGAAAAGAAATATTGTGTTGTACAATGTACAGGTAAGTTTTCTTCTTTTAAAAAATAAAAACAACGTCCGACCATCATTTACAAGAAGACTTAACACACACACAGTACCGCGCCATCTGTTGACGAAATGGATGTCAACAAAACATATACAAAAACCACTTATCTTAGTATAAACATATGTCAGGGTATCTCAAGTCATGGGCGCCAGTGGAGCTGGAAGAGGGTAGCAGTGCGGGCGACGGGGTCGAGGACGGGGAGGCCAGTAACATGTCATGCCTCGTGGCGGTCGGACGAGCACTGCCGGACCTCTCCCCGACCCTCGGCCAGCAGGTGTCTACTCCATCACCGTCTCCCGCGAGATGCTTGCAGTACATCTCCAGACATGCCACTGATGGGAAATTCCTCTTCGTCGACCAGAGGTAAGTTATATCTATTACCTATTTGTAAATCTAAAGGACACCGTGGGGCTTACCCAAAGTGTATTCGCTACGAAGCGTTTGTATAGCAAACGTCAAAAATGTATGAAACTGAAAATGACGTTCAATATTTCACACGTGACAATTACATGACTTATCGAATGTCATTATCAGTTCCATATATTTTTGTCGACTCTATCGGCGATATTGACATTAAAAAAATACTTTAGGTGGCCCTTGACAACTTTGGTAATTGCCCATAAAAAACATACAAACTTAACGTCTGCTAACGTATTAATCATATTCCAGGGTGACCCTAACTCTAGGTTTTCTGCCGCAAGAGTTACTCGGCACCAGTCTGTACGAGTACGTGAGCGCGTCCGAGCTGGGCGGGGTTGCGCGCACGCACAAGACCGCGCTGCTGCGCCGCGAGCCCGCACACACTCCCCCCTACTGCTTCAGACGTAAAGATGGCTCGCTGGCAAGAATCACCACACATTTCAAACCGTTTAAGTAAGCTATATGTTCTCTTGATTTCACGACATTTTAAATGTTTTTTAATTGTAAAGTTTTCCTTGCCAAGTCACCTGTAAAAAATAAATTCAATATGAAGAAACATGGTGAGTATCGGCAACGTAGCATCATGGAAACTAAAATAAAAAAATCTAGAATGTGTATACCTAAAGATTTTAAACGTTAAACTTACAAATGTGATGTAATTCAAGGAATCCTTGGACCAAGGATGTGGAATGTCTGGTCGCCAACAACACCGTGGTGACGGAGTCGTACACACCGCCGCAACATGACGCGCACGACTCCTTCGATATATACAAACACAGTGAGTACACATAATTATTATAATACAAGAATAGAGAGGTACATTGATCGACGATCGAGGCGAGGTGGAGGCGAACGTGCATCGTTTCTTTCACAGAGACGGCGTCGGGCGCGATGTGCGACTTAGCTGGTGCGATTTCAGAGGGTGATGCCGAGATGCAGCGACTGATCGACTCGCAAGTCGAGTCGCACAAGATCGGCAGCGCGATCGCCGAGGAGGCCCTGCGCAGGTCCTCCACTGACTTCTCACCTGAATTGCCGACTGACCTCTTACAAGATGTTGTCTTTAATCAACAGGTGAGCAAATTCCTCTGTACTATAACGAACAAAGTCAGTTTTGTTTTGTTATATTTTCAATATCGGATTATTTCGCAGCAGGCCGCGCTGATGGACAACATCCTCGGTGTAGACTTTGAAAACTATTCACAAGTCAGGAACAATGTGACGCTGAGCGCCGCGGGGGGCTCAGAGTCTCCGCCGCCGAGCGACCCAGCAGGTCTCTCCCCCTCCACTCCGCCACCTATCTCTCCTCCTCTGCCCTCGCTGGGCCTCGACGGCAACGGGGAGGCCGCTATGGCCGTCATCATGAGCCTTTTAGAAGCAGATGCTGGCCTCGGGGGTCCTGTCAATTTCTCAGGACTCCCTTGGCCCCTACCATAAATTTCTTGAAATTATTTTCGACCGACTTCCGAAAAGGAAGAGGTTGTGAATTCTTCTGTATGTATTTTTTTTATCTGAAGGTAAAAAATAATATTCTATTTTCGTCAATATGTTGTGGATGTGTGTTATCACTTTCACTAAAAATATATGTAGGTGCTTATTAAGTATTCTTTTTAAAAGCATCTTTGTGTTATACAAGTGGAGATTATAAAACATAGTAAAATCACAAGCAGGCGAAAGTTAAGCGACAACATAACATTTAAGCTTTAAATTATGTAGTCAGCAATTAACATTTATACATTTTATAGTATAATTATTTACATATATGTAAAGTGTTTTCCTAGGATTGTTGTATCTATATTTTCGGTATTAATTTTAAGTTTACATTTGTTCTATCTTTTTTATTAGTCGGAGCTATAAAATAGTTTATTAATGTTGAATTGAGTAGTTTTAAGTAGATATTTTTTTGTTATTTTTCTTAGAGAATCAATCATTTGCACGTTATAAACAAAAATATATTTAATACTAATTGAGCCCGGCATGTATTACATAAGGTTAAATATCATTGTGGAGATATTTATAAAATAAGTCCTTTTTACTCACATTGGCAACTAACTTCATCTTTGTAATTCGATGAGCGATTGTTGCATTAGAAAAACATTTTATTCTTTGAAACATAGATTTCCAGTAGTGATAGTTGTAAATATGACCCTTTTATATTATCTATGGAGAAACAGACTAACCGCTTTATTCCGAAACGAGAATCAGCGTCACTGTTGTACTTTCTACGTTTGGTACTGGTATATTTATAAAATTTATTGCAAAATACAGAACATCCTTGTTTCTGGTAATTTTTATGATACATTATTCGGTCCAATGAGACCCCTGGTCTATCTTATTTAGTTCCGAGTGTCCTCAAGTATCGTATAATCGACGACTTATTGGTCATCGTTTATCGCAGTACTTTATATTGTTTTCGGAATAAGGGGGAATATGTCAGTGCAGTGGAAACCTGCGGTTATAACTTAAAGCGTTAGTATTAGTTTGTTTATGGTTCTTGTGGAAACTAGAGGAAAATGCTCTGTTGTGCCATTTTTCTGTCAGTGTGATTTAAATAAGTATCTTTAATGAATTCATAAATAGCAAGTACATATATTGGGGCTCGATTTCACTTTGTAAAAATATTTCATCTTAAAGGTGGGTTTCTATTGATACGATGATATACACGTATCTCAATTTATTAGATAATAAGGACGATGTAGTGATAATATTTTACGTTAGTGGACATCTACGATGAAATTATTTGAGTTACTAAATAACGTTACCATTTTTGTATTTTAGTTCATTTTACAATGGTGACTAATTTAATATTAAATTTTTGTTTTGTACAGTTTATTATAGTAATGGTGATCATTGCAACTCGATATATTTGACTAGTTTCAAATTATACAAGAGAAACAGTCTACCCAAAGTACTTTTTGATTAACGATATCGCCTATGAAATGGACAAAAAATGTACGAAACTGAGACATTCGTTAAGTCATGTTCTTTTCACGTGTGAGATATCGGATGTCAGATTCGCTTCGTAGCGAATGTACTTGGGTAACTCCCTGCTACATTTCCGATAGTGTCCGCGATAACATCCCGGCTGAATGCTTTAAGGATGACTCACATTACACCGTGTCTCGTCCGCACCTGCGCAGTCATTGTATCCATGCAAAATATATTTTGATTGCTCCGTCCGTTACCCTGCGCGGCACGTTCGTATATTTTGTATAGTCACGCCGAAGCCGCGGGGACGAAACGCGTTGTAGCAAGAGTCATCCTTTATGTCTTGTAAATAAATCAACGTCAGTTATTTCGACTAAATATTACCACTTGCATAAATTTTGTAATAACCGGTTTTGTCTGTATTAGTTATTTTAATAAATGAGCAATGCACGGGGATTGTATTCTATCGTTTTTTTGCGATATCAATATAAATAATTTATGAATATTTTATTTTTTAATTAAATGACAATCTTTTATTAAAGTTTTAGAAAAATTTATGTTATTAAATAAAATATTTTATGTTGATATTAGATTTTATTTAACGAGAAATGCTTTTGTTGAATAAAAATTGCTCTTTTATTTTATTTTAATCGTTATATCAATTTTAGATATTGTAAAAAAAAGTTTATTTTAAAAAAAGTTTTATACACGTTTTTATTTTGGTATTAAAATTCTTTGTTTATGTAAAGTAACATTACCATGATAAATAAATGTTTTAAGGTGCAAAAGTGTTTTCAATTTTAGAGAAACATCTATAAAACAATATAAAATGGTAATATTTGTCAATTTATCATTATTTGATGGATTTATATTCAGAAAAGTATAGAAAAATTTTCTACAAACTACTACAACATACTACAAGGTACTACAAATATTACCATTCCGACAACATAGCGAATAAAAAAATAGAAAAAAAAGCAGGATAATGTATTCTTAGCACATTTACTGAGTACCAATCCAGTCTACTTAATTTTATATTTATACCATGGATTTCATTTTTACATGATCTGAAGTCTTTAGAAAAATTATAGGCACAGAGAAGTGAGTCACAGAGTCGTTAAAAGAAGACTGAGGGAGTGAATTAGTGTAGATTTAAGATGAATCTATACTAAATAAATCCGAGTGATAGAGATATCAAAAGTGCAAAATAGAAATCCATAATCCCTTCTCCTTTGAACCCCATCCTTTCGCGTTTCACACAAATGTGACAATTTTCGTGCTTCTATTCCATTTGGTCGCCATATTTGTTGGTTGGGGCGGTCACGGGGGGCACGGGGGGCGCGGGGGGCGGCGGGCGCGGCCTCGTCACCGGCGGGGCGGAATTAGGATTCACCCTAGAAATAATACAAAAAAATATACATTAAACTTAAAAAAACATATATTTTTGGGGTCCAAAACACTGAACAGTCAATTGTTTTAGGTATGACTTTATGTTTTAATATGTTTATTACAAAATACCCAAGAACCGAACGTTTTGTGTATGCTTTTTCTAGATTTATAAAGGATCAAAGGAAATATGTAGTTTTAGTTAAGAGTGAGACGGTATAATGAGCCATCATATCACATCTCTATCGGAGCGAAGAACCATAAAATACCTCTACTGTAATGTATAGGAACAAGAAGAGGAGAGTAATTTTCTTTTAAAATGTTTCATGATAATCAATAGGTAACATAAAATTAACTTTATCTTAAAATAAAAAGTGAACATTGTTGCGGCAAGAAGACTGGCCAGAAAGAAGAAACCTCTTTGGTGGCAATTTAATACTTTTTAATTTTATTCTTTTTCTTTCTTCTTTTGTTTTAAAATATTACATCTTTTCAACTCAATGAGCTCGTTTTATTTTAAACTTTTTCTTTCATTTTTAATATAATAAATTAACACAAAGCTATCAAAGTTAACAACTTACATATATAAATAAGTTACACATACTTGTAAGGATCTTGTCTGGCGTCGGTGTACTCGCCGCGGTTTTTACGCCGCAAGTCATCGTATGAGAGGGACGGACGAGGCGGAGCGCCCTCTGGAGGACTCACAGGAGATGCTGAAAAATTATATTAATTATGCTAGTGGGGCTTAGAACGAAATTAAATAGTAACCATTTTGAATGCTGCAAAATGAATTAGTTTATGAAACCTGGGGTTAAACTAAATCACTTATTGAACTATTAAATCATTGGTATTTATTTAATATCTCGGAGGCCGAGGCACACTTCAGGACACCATGTCACCTTCATAAAATCTATGTAAAATAAAATAACATATAGTTTAGTTACAACAAATTATTGATATTCAATTAATGCTAAACAAATGAGTATTATTCATTCTGACGATAGGACTTCATTACACTGAGTTCACATAAAAACGGATTAACACCGTAGCAAAATCACCGTTTTTATTGCGAACTCGGTGTTATGAAGTCATAGGGTGACTGCAATGGAAGTTTAGATAAGTATGCAACAACGTCATAATTCTTTTCATTCTGTCACAGTTTGATAATCTGTTCTCAAATGTCATTTTGATATTCATGTCAAAGTGATTTACCTTCAGTGTAAGGACGGTATGTGTCCTCACTAAACAGGGGCCTGTCAATGTCCAGGTCGAGGGAGTTACCAGGGCCGGCATCGGAGTAAATATCACTCGGGGAAGCACCCAACATCGACGTTGACTGTTTTGAAGGTGGCACTGGTATCCTGACAAACATTACATAGTTAAAAAAATATACATAAAATATGCAGGCCACTATTTGTATATTTAGTCATTGACTTAGTCGGTGGCCCTTAAAATGTTATAACCCCTTCATTAGATCAGGTTTGCGATATAATTTAATCGAAGATTTAGCTTCAAGCAAAGTCTTTTTTATTGCAAACTCGGTAATAAAGCGTTAAAGTAAGGGAAGGGGACAAACAAGCAGCGGGAACACCAAAGTGAGATGCGGTCCAGCCTTTGAGGAGATGACACACTCAAAAAGGACCCTAAGACCCTCATATAATTTCCATTCTATTGTTTTTATCCTGGTGTTTTAACAAATTGTAATTATTCCATATCTAAAATAAAGAAATATATACCCTGCTCTTCCATCGCGCCTGTCCCGCAGTATCTGACCAATGTAGCTACCCGGCAACGCCATCAGTTTCTCAGCGCAGGCCTGCTGGTATGACAGCTTACCGATGAAGTAGCCCATCACCACTGCAAGAGTCACCTTCGGGAACGCACCAAACCTCGGGTTCGGCCTTAAGTTACCTACATAAAAAGGCACATTATGAAGTTGCCAGTTGTTATTAGGGGTGATTAGGCCTTAGCCAGTGTGCATTGGGCTTCAAATATCTTTGATTTTATTGTTTAATATCTGCAGGTCGCATCACTATGTCCTCCTTCAACTTAAATTGCTTTATATTTTAAAGTTCAAATATGATGAAAAAGTTACCCTTTTGAGGTGACTTGCTCTTTTAATTTATTAAGCACAATATTATTACAATGGTTTTAAACTCCGTGTATCTATTACATAATTTAAAAGGGAGTCATAGTTGAACTTAGTTGAACATCAGTAGTAACAAAGATATCCTAGTATTCCTTTACTATCATTGTCAGTGAAATTCTTTCAATTCTAGTGGAAATTCGAATATAACCACATGCTTTAGGTATTCGGTATGCACATAGCTCGTACATGTGGCACAAATTATAATCCTAAACAATGCAGCTTCATTTGACTGTTTTATATGACTAAGATACGTATATAAGTTAGATGTAATGTTTATTTTTATGTGTACTTACCGTTTTGGATGGCCCCGAAAGTACCCAGTCCTAAAATGGTGCCTAACGGCAGTGACCGCTTGTAGAAACTCTCCGTGTTGCATTCCGATATCACTTTCAATTCTTCCGGCGAAAACTTATACTGCCCCTACCCAATAAATATGTTTTATTTCTCCATGCAATGCAGCTTATTTCATAACAAATATAAATTCAACTTACCGGCGGCAGAGGCGCTGCAGGTGTCAGGTTTGATTGCTCATCACTATTTTCAAATCCAAATGATCTCGAATCGTTCATTGCAATATTATATTTAAAGCTAAACTACAAAATATTACTTAATCGTATTTTTCATAACCTACTGATAAAGCGATTCGACAATTTTTGACAATTCTTTCATAATTCCGTCCTTTAGAGTTTGACAAATTCAAAAGGCAAACGTCAAAAATATTTTTTTGACATTCTTATGTCATATATGCCATAGGTTAAAAATTAAATAACCGAAACCGAAACAGATTTGTTGTTTTTTTTTGCTAAATAAAATAATTATTAAGCATAATTATTATGTTTCTGGAAAAAACGTATTTTTTATGTTCACGAAACCATAATAAAGTTTCAACTTCAAATCGCGTTGAGCTAGAAAGATTCGATCGAAATCCATTTCCCTGATTCAAAAGAAGAGATGAGTCCACCAGTTACCCATCTCGAAAGGGTTCATTTATCGCACAATAAATTAACTCAGTTTAGTTATATGTAGTTTAATAAATAGTTATAAACGAGATAAATTAATAAAAATACTTATTACCTTCATATTAAGTGTTGTATAGTCAAAATATTAAAAAATCTCGTCGATAGAATATTATAATACAGACAATTATCTGGTCATACGATAAATAATTTGGTTTTTTAGGTGCTAGCAAACAAACATCATACACAAGTTTATTTTAGCATATTCTTATAATATTACAGTGATTTACCACTGCCGAAATATCCAATCACAAATAATATTTCCTTAACTCTTGCCTTTTATTAGAAATAATGAGAGCGATAGACATGTTCTTGTGCGAATATTCCGGCATAGGAAACCTGCGAGAAGTAATGACGCGTGATCGAAGTTAGTATAAATACTATGATACTTGTTTGTTGCCTTCTATGTACCTCAACGCTTCGCAGATTCCGCGTGATGTTTTCGCATCACTTTGCCGAGATAGCTATCGCCGGGCAAAAGACGAAGTTTGGCATCACAGTTCTTCGTGTACGAAAGTCGGCCCACCACGTGACCAAATAGAATAGCTACGATTACCTTAGGCGCAACGCCGAAGTGCACGTGTCTGGTCAGGTAGCCTAGAATAATAAAACATTCATAGAAGTAAGAACAGTATTAAAAAGATAATAAAGAAATAAAACATAGCAAACATTCTTACTTCCATGAAGTTCCACAGATTCACAAGCTAGTGTAAATGACAAGTTCCTCACCATTGCGAATCGCAGCGTAGGTTAGCGACGCGAACAATGTACTGAATGGCACGCAACGTTGGTAGAAACTCTCCTTGTCGCATTCCTCCAGAGCTTTAATTTCTTCCTGTGTAAACTCGTAGTAGCGCTGAAAGTAACGAAAACTCTTAATTATCGACAATTAAACGAGCAGCGGGAACACCGAGATGATTTTCAACATCTTTGGACATCCACAAACTGCAACAAGCGCACGGTTGGAGATTACCAGCCATGGAGGTAGTCCTCTGATGACGTAACAAGATAACAATAAAATAAATAGCAGTTACCAGCGGGTGAGTAATATTGTATACCGGAGGGCACGTCTTTTTACTGTGTGACTCCGCATAACAAGCGCAATCCTCCTCTTCTTGTTTTTCTTTTTTCCCCGTCCCACTCATAACGTTATTCTTCTTATTTCATTGTTGAGGTAAATCAGGGATAACTACTATTTGCATAACATTATTATGGCTTATTAAATTACTTTGTAATATTTCATTGTCAATTTTGAAACATTTTTTCTCGTGTGATATTTTTTGTCTCATTTCTAAACAGACATTCATTTGTTTTAGAATCAACCTCTATAGAGGTTAGTGGCGATTATTGATGAAAATTATTTATTAATTTATTTTTTTATTAAGGTAAGTGATCTAGTAATATACAGGATAATCTTGTACAATAAGATAGCGCATTTTGAAACTATTATACTGGCTTGGTTTTTATTGTTTTCATAAAATGTTTTTGTACTTGTGACATTGATCTGTCAAATTCGTAGTCAATGTCGATAAACCATGTCGAAAATTTTATTTTTATCGATTTTAAATTTTTTTCACACTGTATCATAATAATCTAACTTTTACATTATTATATTGTACAATATTAATCATAACGTCGGTGAAGCAAAACGCAGAAAAACGCAGTAGTATAAGGGAAGGGAGAGGCGGGAGGGGGTCTTCAATGGTGCTTGTTCTTTTGCCGGTGCTAATAGGTGCAGCCGTTGTGGGCGTAGCGAACGGCGGACAGTACGGCGACTACGCCGCCGCCAAGATGCCGCAGTACGCCTCCGACGAGTACCACGAGGCAGGAAGAGAGGCCGCTTCCTCAGGTGACGACTACCAAGATCGGTCCCCCGATGTTCCCGCCTCCCCCGATTATAAGTATGAGGAAGATTTAAATTTAAGAACGGTGAATACAAGGAACGATGAAGATTGGCGAAAATCAACGAAAAAAATGCCCAGAGGTCAAAGATCTGAAGTAAACCCGTCTATGAAACAATTAAACTTACGTAATTCAAATTTTAAAAATAATCCAAAACCCAAACAAAATAATCGTTCACGTCCAAAATCTAGGAAAACCGGTAGAAAATATGAATTAAATAGAAATCCAATAAGGAGCGGTCGTATTAGAAGCAATGATATTATTGATAGAGAAGTCGATTATGTAAGTGAAGATCGGTATCGGGACCGCTTTAAAAATGATAAGACATCAGTAACGAGCGAAAGAATTGTGAGACGGAAGCCGAGAGATCGAGCAGTCAACAGACCCGAAGTGGAGATAGAAGACTTAGATGAAGAGGATGAGGATGAGACCAGAAGCGATGAAACAAAGAGTTTAGAATACCCGGCGTCAGTAGACTCAATTCTTCAAGAAAGGCTCGGTGAACAATTTGAAGGAAAGGAGGAAAATGTTCATATCCAGCGCCCGACGCCGTTACAGATTGAGGACGATATCCTTGGTCGAATAGATTCTAAGCAGGAAGACCAGAAAACCGGGGAGGAATATCAAGACTATTACGATATGAAACGAGTTAAAAATATTAAGAAGAAAATTACTGTACTTTATCGACGAACTAAAGGTAAGAAAAAGAAAATCAAAATTATTACATTTATAAAGTTTTTTCCTACATTTTCTCTCGTATGTATTGCTTTTCTCACATTATTATAACTTTCTGGACAGTCATTTTTGTCTAGCGACAGTTTTTGTAAGTTCTTTAAAACATCTAATTTTCGAAATCGAAAGAATTTAAATCAATAATGACAAATACTTCTACGATATTAATTTGTGTTAACAATGTTGTATGCATTGAAGTGGGTGTTGTAATTAAATAGTGATTGGACAGAAGTGTAACGATTGGCTTGTGTGTGCTCAGCGAGGGCGACGGGGTCGACCACGTCGCGACGAGTGCGAGTGTGGACGTATCGCAGCTCCTACGTTGACCGATACGCTACTCCCATTAATGAGGAAGTACTGTTTAGAGCCACCAGGATCAGAACCACCAAAAGAAGGAAGCCGACAGCAAAAACTCTCAAAAAAACAAACGCTACGAAACCAACCACTACGAAATCCGTTAAATCCAAACCAACTGTCACTACTAAATTAACTAATCCTACGAAATTCATTGAAGTCGATATAGCAACAAAAGCGGCATTAATAAAATCTAAAGAAAAACAACATAATGTGAGTGAATTATCATTGGCGGAGAAATCCAGATTGTCTATTCTAAAGAAAGCGCAGTTGAAAGATGGGGAGGTTGACAACAGTATGACGGCGAAACCATCGGTGCTGATGCAAGTGTCGCAGAAGATGCAGACGATGGTGATGTTGGAGCCACAGAACAAAGGGGCTAATGCGGAATTGAAGAGCAAATTGGGTAACTTGATCAGTGAAGATACTCCGCAGCGGTTGGCTCGCGCTAAAAGGATAATGCGTCGTCGTCTGGTCTCGGGAGCTCGCAACATCCACGAACTCACCGACAACTGGGACGAGCTGGTGTGTGACTACCTCGACATGGCCGAACTTGATTCCACAGCAACAAATCATCTCAGCAAACCACTTTTTCTAATTATATTTGTTTTAAATTATGCTAAATATTTTTTTCTATTTTGATGTATTTTATACATATTTAATGATGTTGAAGATCAATCTTGAAATATATAAGTAATTAATAAAAATGTTTCTTAATGTATATGTCACCTTCACCCCGACTCTTGTGGAATTACATATTCCAACAAATAATTATCGAACATATTATGCATATTAAATTAATCTGGCAGAACGTAAACAGCCTTCTGCCTTGTTTTCCTTCCGCACAACATATCTGTTGATCAACATTTTAAATGAGCATCATTATATCACATTTCTTGGTTGTATGAAATTGTTTTGACAAAATATTACTCAGAACCTATTTTATAGTGTAACCAATTTATTAATAAAGTGAGCAAAAATTGAAACAAGAATCGTCGTATTGAAGAGTTAAGTTACATGTTGTTTGCCAATCAACAAGTTATCGAATATTATTAGTAGAGTCATCCTGTCCTTTGTGCTGAGAGAGGACTGTGCTTTGTGTTTCTTATCCTTATGTTTTTATTCTCTCCAAGATGTTTCATGTGATTGTTTTGACAATGCAACTCAAAGGAATTTCTTAAACTGATACCAATAGAATAACATAACATTTTTGAGTTTAGTTTAGTTTCTTATGAGTATCATTGCATATCTATTTTCAAAAAAAATGGAAATAAAAATTCCAGGTGATATTTACATTAACGACAATATTATTTTCCAGGTGATGTGTCTACTACTGTGAAATCGGCACAGGTCGCGGAACGGGAGCTGCGAGCGGTGCTAGGTGCACACAGACAGCGCAAGGAAGTCAGCGTCGTCTCGAACGGCCTCATACCCACGGAGCTAATAGCAACCAAAGCTCCGACTCTATCGCCATCAATACCGACGTTCCCACCAAACGTTGTCGACTCCCGTCTATCCAATGAATGGAATGACTTCGTTTATCGCAATAACTCGACTAGATTACATTTTTCGATATATATTGTTTTTTTAGTTTTAATAATAAATCTATTACAAAGATATAATATTCACTTACTTGTCTAATCTAATAGAATATTTTCAATAATTATACTTACTAAGTATAAGATTTCTCTTGCATTGATGAGAGTTTCGAACGAAGTAGAGATTATGTCGTATTCTCGTAGTCCGAGAGTAATTCATAGAGATAGAGCGTTGCGAAAATAGACCTCTTAAAAATAAAACGTTGTTACTTGACAAAGGTACCTTTGAGATTAAAAATAATGTTTTTTTCTAAGAATTGAAATTACTTTACTAAAATCATAAAAGTAAAAACTATCAAAGAGTGGAAAGAGTAATGAAAACAATTTAATTAGTAGAGAAAGGCTTTTAACGGTCTGAAGTTAAGTAAATGTTCCTATACAGTCAAACCTCTTTAAGCGAGAGTCATTCTCTGGTCTCAACGGGCTACCCAAGCGAGAATTAGACAGACCTCGGATTAGCCAGAAACCTCTATCTGTATATCGCTTATATTCATAATATATCTCCCCAGAGTGTTGTAGTGATTGGCTTGGTTTTTGACCTAATTAAATTTTTCTAGCTTCAATTATTGGATAGTCCACAATTTTTATTATTGTCAATTGCGTTATTTGTACATATTATTGGGATCATAACAAAAGCCCGAGGTATAATAAGAATGATACTGCCTATGAAAGAGAAACAAAAAGGCAATTGCAATACTACGCAGCCTCTCGCTTCCTTTAATTTTTAGTTCCTAACACAGATATTTAGAACAATAAACTAACCTCCAAGCATGAATTAACATTATATTAATTTTTCTTTCCATTATAGTTAAATATTTTGTATTATAATTTCGAAAATGATTACAATGATAAAGGGGCCGTCCATTAATCACGTGATGTTCGACATCTCACCCGGGGGAGGGGACTAAAATAAGATATCACGTGTAATAATTTTATGCCTCAAAACGTAAATTTAATAAATAAAATATATCTTATTTACTAATATTATTAAGATTCTATTGTTTGCTTCCATTGAATAGAAAAAAAAAACCACTGTTGAGAAGTTATACTATCTTTCTTACTCTACTCTCCTACTTACTCACTATAATTTTTCGCAACGGGCAAAAGCAAGTTAATTTTAATAAAATTTCCACAATAATTTGTACGAGAAAAAATTCACGTAATATTGGTTAGGGGGGGGGATAGTCTCAACCTTACCAAATATCACCACGGGGGGATAGAGGTCAATAAGTTTCTAATAAAACCTCACGTGATTAATAATGGGCGCCCCCAAACTTGCTTAGAAAATCAACTCCATCTGTTGGCAAAGTGGTAGTGCGCTTGATGCTCGTCGGAGGGCGCTAGAGATTTCGTTGCAGATTGATTGCGGGCTGCGACGGTAGCGCCGCGACGTGCGGCGTCGAGTAGCGAGCAAACTCAACATTTAATCATTTATTCGCCGCGCGATCCGCGGGCCGGAGGTCGCTCGTGGAGTGTGTGCGGGGCCGGCGTCTCCCCGTTCCGTGTTTTCGTATCGTATCCGCAGCCGGTGTTCTAAGTGATTATTATGAGTGACAGGGACAGGTCGTCGCCTTCCCTCACGGACACGCCGCTGAAGACGTACATAGGTCGACACGACGACGACTACCCCCTAATAAACGGAAACGGTGAGTGTAGTCCTTTTGGCAGGCGAGGGTCGAGGTTCGAGTCTGGCTGAGCGCGCGTGTCGGCGCGTCACGTGCCGGGCCGTGCCGGCGGCGTGCGCGGCGCTGCTCGTGCCCGCGGTCTCCTACGGCACGCTGGTTCGCACCGCTTTGCCGCATTAAAGACGCGGGTTCGATCGACCCGTCGCCAGCCCCTTCCCAAATTCTATACTATATACTTATCTACACAATGCAGATAAACGAAATCGACAGCGGAAAAATTAGAAAAGTCATGAACATTTCCACCGGTGGTAGTGATGGTGCAGAGTGATGTGAGCGGTGGTGGCGAGCGTGGCGGCGTGAGGCATGTGGCGAGCAGGAGCGGTGGCAGTTGCGGGTCGATACGGGCTTGGGTCTCGGCTGGGGCAGGCTTCGGTGGGTGGTGGTGTCGCAAGATTGCGGACAGATCCTCGTCCGCCGCGCCCGCAACCACTTCCGCAACAATATAATCTCTTAAAAGTCTCATCTCTCATCTTAACTGTACATTTGAAAAAAACATGAATGTTGAACCTCCTGACTTTTTTTCTGGAAATTATCAATATTTTCATAAAAAAAATATACATTCCCATTACATATTTAGCAGTAGTTGTTGAAGTACTGATTCGGTTTCATTAATACGATTTTTTGTCAATATCAGCATAAATCAGCTGTGCTACTGAATAGTATTCTATGAAAAAAACATTCGGAATTTCGGCTTCACGGAATTATTTTAAGATTCGGTTTTCAAGTGTTCATAAAAATAGATACAAACTAGTTTTGATTTTAAAGAGAATATTATATTGTTCAGTTAAGATAATGTAGCGTACAATGTTTCTATGTTCGTATGTTAAACCTCTTCTAAGATTTAAGTGCAACCCATTATATACGTCAGGCTACAAAACAAATGTCTTGCACACATACACACACGCGCCACACACGATCACTCTCCGTTTGTAGAGCAATAAATTTACACTGATAGAGTGTTGCGTACGCGACGTACATTAGATGAGAAATAATATCATAATGCGGTTCAATTTCAATGCGTAGTTTTCATTAACGGTGGGTATCTTATCTTCTAATTACTTGTTTCGAATGTGATATGAATAATGGCGGTCAAATTCCGTCTTGAATAAATGGGTCGCGGCGCGTCAGTAGCGTGGAGTAGAGGTGGTAGAGTGCGCGAGAGCTGGCGGTGCGCAGCGGCGGGATGCGCCTCCTGACCCTCGGGCTGCCGGCCCTCCGCTGACGCAACTACACAATTAAGAAGGCAATTAATCACTTCCACCCGACGCCCCAGCGAGCTCCCGCTCAATCTACCGCCACTCGACAAACGTCAGCGATTTACCAAGGAAAATCTTTAGTTTCGATGCACTTGGATATGAATTGGATGCACTTCGTTTCTTTAAGAGTCCATATACTAGGCTTACTTATTTAATTTAGACATTCCCAAGGCTAATAATCTGAATCCTTGTAAAGCGAGTTCGGTCCTCTTTTGCATCTCGATTGTCGGTCGCGCGTTGAAATCTGGTAGTGGCGATAGTGGTACATATTAAGAAGGTTAGTACTGTGAGTGGTCGATGTTGATGATAATAGTGCTCTTAAATTTCGTCAGTCGAGTCACGGCCGATGGACGTCAGAGGCGGATCGTGCGAATGACTTGCGAGTACCGGATAATTATCATGCGCTTTATCACCGCCTCGATAGTGCCGCAGTATTGCGTTACTCGCTTACAATCTGATTATTTTTTATGATTTACCGTGTTACTGTTTAGTTAACGCCTTCACTGATATGTTTTGAAGTGGATATTACGAACGGTCACGAATTACGATAAACTCAAACTAATTTAGTCGTGATTACTGAATAACATACGAGGATTATATCTTAAATATTATTGGAACTGAATGTACAATAATGCTATATTGTAAATAACATTTTACAAGTAGGCTGGGCTTTAATCTTTCGCTTTTCCTTCGATTTTCATTCGGTATTTGTATGAACGTTGATAGTTTATTGTCGGCCAGTGCGTTCCTCGGTGCGGCTGAATGTCTGAGCGTTGCGCGTCGCTTGCCAACAACCGACTGCTTTTCGAGCGCGATGATTTGTGTCAAGACTATCAAAAGTTCAGTCTCAGATAATCCGCTCGTCAAAGTGCGCTCGAGTTGCTGGCACGGTGCGGTCGCTCCCTGGCAGTGGCAGCGGCCCGCTTTGCCCAATTTAACATCCCTCACCATCGCCACGGTCGCCCATTCACACCAGTACACTGTTGCGAAAGCGAACCGGAACCGAAGCGAAATTGGTATTTGGTTTGTTTCGGCAAACCCATTAGCAGAAGGGATAGATAGAGGAAATCCTATCTGATATGAAGCAAGCTCTACGATGAGTTTTCCCTTCTTTTTCGTGTCGCAGTGTGTTTTGTTTCATTGTTCAATGATTTTACGATATTAAATGTTGTTAGACATATGTCGGCAATGGATAGCAGCTGTGTTGTATGTAAATTACTGTAAGAAATTTTCTAGTAAAACAATTCAAAGTATAATTGCTAGCTTCTGTTTACTTTATTGAATATTTAGAGGAAACAATACCCACAATAATTTATTCATAAAGCGTCCTTTGATTATCTTATGCCGTGTGTAGTAATATTATATTATGTAAAAGGTTTCTTATTTATATACGGTAAGGAAAAATAATTACATATTACCTTTGAATAAAAAGTTTCATATTATTAAAACTTAATAGCATTTAAATGTCGTACGAGTAAGTTGTTTAAAACTGTATTCATACTCTACTAGACAATACATACTAGTGTACAAAGTAAAAAGTAGTAATTTAACATTGTAAAATACGTAGAGCTAGTATAATTTTAAAGATTTTAAAGTGGATAATAAAGATGAAAATTCAAGAGCCGTGTCGACTTTCAGAGTTTCCTTGTAGTTTAGTGCGCGGTTGAAATCGAGTTTACGATCGTGAAAATCTTGTACAAGATGCAAAAGGGGACTTTTCCACAAAGTGAAGACACGATGCTACGCGGGACACTATATCTCGTAGAAATAGTTTCACGTGACGCTATACGCCAGATCAACTAGAGGAAATTAGGTTTAAACTTAGTATTGGTACTGGAGGCTCCGCTTGCGGTACTGGCAGGAGTCGCTAGCTACATCCGATTACGGATTATTTCCTGTGCAGTTTACAGCATTACCATTTCCTTTGTGTGCATTTATCCGCTTAGCTATAGAGCTTTGCCGGATCCTAGATCTTAAGCCATTTACCCATAAAGGTTTTCAATGTGTTTTGTTCATAATAAATATTGAATAACATAGACGAAAGTTTTGTATCGTGTTATCAAGTTATTCATATTTAATCTTTGGAAATTCATTACGGTGTTAAGATGTTCTTACTTTAAAAAGAGCAGTGTTTACAAAATTGTTATAAGTTAAAAATAATAACTATTTATTTGTAACATTACCCAATTTTTCGTATTAAATGTCGCACTATCTGCAATTAAAATTAAATGAATAATGTTTTACTACGTAATGATCTTTACTTGACAACGCTTATTTCAATACGAATTAAAATTGGACGATGTTTAAATGTTTTCTATTCCTTTTGGTCGTTATATAAACCCGCGGGCGGACCCGAAACTTTATAATTTGATGATTTTCACGTGTGAACAAGTTTGAGCCCTATTACATTGTTTGGGCTAAAAAAGGCATCGACTGTTTACTGTTAAATGTTACTTTACTGACATTTATGTTGTTAATTAATGTTTTAATTGTTTTATCTATATCTGTACTTCTATACTAATATTATAAAGAGAGAAACTTTGTATTTTTGTATTTTTGTTTGTATTGAAATAACTCAAGAACTACTGGGCCGATTTAAAAAATTCATTCACCATTAGAAAGCTACATTATCCCCGAGTAACATAGGCTATATTATTTAATTCCACGCGGACGACGTCGCGCACAACAGCTAGTTAGTTATACAATATTTACTAAGCGATTTTATTTAAAAATGGTTTTAAGTATATTTAGTCCTTGTTTGTAACTGCAACTAAGTAGCCAAATTCAATTTCAGTGGAAACACACGTTTACTTGTACTCAAACATTTATCTATGAAAAGAAAACTTGTGACAACTTTTCCTCATAGCGGCACCGACGAAGTTTTTAATTCGCTTAAATATCGATGTATCTATTAAACTCTAGACTTTTTTTTTTAAACAAAGTTGTAAAATATCTTCACCCCAGTCACGTCAATATGACGTATTCAATATTACAGTTAATTTTTGTTTTGTATCCGCAGGCGCGTCAAAGCCTTTTTATAGACTTCATTCATCGACATGTTTATATTTTGTTTCTTGTTATAACTAAATGAATAGGAGATATAGTGAAATAATATACCGAGGAATTCATTATTCCATCCTAAAACATATGCAGTTGAGCCTGGATTTGGGAGAAACTTCCATACGCGAGAAAAATATCGCGGGGACTTGGAGTCTTGATTTGAGATCTTCAGTTTTGTTTAATTGGCACCCAATGGATTAAAAATGTAAGTTAAGTGCAGGTTAGCATTGTAGTGATGCCTTAAGTATGACAGCACAAAAATGGAGGACGACTCATTGCAAAATCCAATTACTTTAGTCTTTTTAGCTACCTATTTTCCTGTTTATCATTCAAGAAGTAAATTATAAGTCAAATAAAACCCGATAACTCAGCGAATGTGCGCAACGAGGACGTTTATTTCCTACCCATTTTGGTGAAGTATCATTAAATTATAAAAATTATCTCCTGTATATTTTTTTTTACTAAGGCCGTTCCAATGAGTTCCTCGGAGAGCCTGGTACCCTCTTAGATCACACTTGTAACTACACAAACGTTCTAAATAACAGCTTTTACAGGTGTCACGGTTGTGGTAATAGATTTTCTATGATATTTAATCGTAATTGGGTATCTAAATAAATTCTCTAACTATACCCATATTGTTTAAGTTAACGTTCGTGTCGCGAAGGCACGAAACAAGTGAATTTAAATTTAAAATTAACCAAGTTACCAATGTCATCGGTTGGCTCTGTACTGTACTTACATGTGCAGTAAATTAACGTGGTATTGATAAACCTGGGTCGTGTTACTATTGAACGGACGCGGACTGGAAGGTGATGAGTTGAATTACAATGTGCTTGTTCAACTAAATATACCGTTCACTTCTATACTATTCAATAGGTCAGTTATATGTTACCATTTGTATAAAAAACAACTTACAGTTGGTTAAATATTACGGTGTTTAGGATTTCTTTGCGTAAATTGTAGTTTGTCTGTGGTTTAGCGTTTCTATTCGAATGCGTTATAGTGAGACTGTTTGTTCTGTGTGTTTGACAAGAATGAAACTGACAATGACATTCGATATGCCATGCGCTTGTCACGTGTGAGATATCGCACGTAATTGTTTTTATACATTTTTGATGTTCGCTATCGATTCGCTTTGTAGCGCAGGTACTTTTAGTAACCCCCCTGAGCTCGGTACAGTTCTTGTTCATTTAAGAATGAGTGGTATAGTTAGTCTTACAATAGTACAAAGATCTACGTATCTATACATAGACGGAATCCATATCTGGGGATTACCCGAAATACATTCTATACGAAGCGAATTTATAGCAAACGTCAAAAATGTATGAAACTGACAATGTCATTCGATATCTCACATGTGATAACCACTTATCGAATGTAAATGTCAGTTTCATACATCTTTGTGGATTCCATCGGAGATATCGCCGATCGAAAAGTGCTTTTTATAGCCCCCTGGATTATTCCGCGTCAAGTAATACGCTATTTTTCATCACAAACAATGGGTTTGGTTCCAGTCTTTTGTTTGCATCGAACATGTACAACGTTGACATAAAGGAGAGTACACAACGCCCCCTACCGCACCGCAAGTTGACCTCTTGTTGACACAATCGTATCGGTATTACAGGATAAATGTGTTATGCACTGGATACTGGCTATACCCCGCGACGCCGTCCACACGGCGTAAAAAATCCTTAGTAAATAAACTGTGTGAGATCTATTCAACCGTTCTGGGGGCTATCCAAAGTTCATCCACTACAAAGCGATACGATAGCGAGCATAAAAAATGTATGGAACTGACAATTACGTTCGATATCTCACACGTAACAAGCACATGACTTATCGAAAGTATTTGTCAGTTTCATTCATTTTTTTGATTCCATCAACGATAAAGTCAATCGAAAGATACATCGGGTGACCACCCTGGAGATCCATACATCGAAACCTCCGCATTTATAATGTTAGTAAGGTACATTTCCCCTTATTCCGAAAAAATGTATAAAGTACTGCAATAAACGAGGACCAATAAGTCGTCGATTATACGATACCGGAGCACACTCGGAACTAAAGCCTTGTACGCACTAGGATAGTATTTAGTCGAGTTGCAAGTAGCAAGTATCCGACCAAAGGATTTACTAATCTATTCTACTAAAATGTTGATGGTTCCGACACGTTTAGTTACTAAATTACTACCCTAGTGCGTAGGTTTAGGCTTAAACGATTCCGAACAGTAGTTAATCCTTTGATCGGATAAATGCTTCTTGCTACTCGACTAAAATACTATCCTGGTGCGAACAAGGCTTTAAGGATTTAAGGAAATTATGTATCATAAGAGTACTAGGAACAAGTATGTTTTGTAGATTGGAATAAATTTTATGAATGTACCAGTATCAAACGTAGAAAATATTTACAACATTAAAAACGCTGATTCTCGTTTCGGAATAAAGCGGATAGAATCTGTGTTCTTTTAACAATGATTCCACGGTAACACTTGTGTCAAAACATTATTTCTTTCGATTTTTTTTTCAAGAAAACGAAAAGCATAATATATCTTTTCAAGAGTATTTGAACAGGAGATTTATGCACTTACGTCAGTATTAATGCATTTTCTCGTACAATTAATTAACTTGTAACTCTTCGTTTCATTCATTATTGTAGTACCGACTATTGTCGAGTTTTTAATTAAATTGATAGACGATAGAAGTCTAGACGCCGGAAATTGGTCAAACTCCAGATCATACCTATAATGCTTTTATCGATAAATAGCTGTAGTTCGCGACATCGTATGCGTGGAATTAAATAATATAGCCTATGTTTCTCGGGGATAATATAGCTTTCTTATGGTGATAGATTTTTTGTAATCGTCCCAGTAGTTCTTGAGTTATTTTAATACATACAAAAATACAAAAACTCAAAAATACAAAGTTTCTCTCTTTATAATATTAGTATAGATAAAGTGACAAACGAGTAAGTGGCCACCAGGATTCGCTGAAAAATTTGAAGCGACCCCTGCTCATAAACATCTGCAATTGCAGATGCGTTGTCTACCCTTAATCTACAGAAGAGAAGACGCACAGCAAGAGGATACCTTTTCGTATGCTTCCCCTCATTTCCTTATAAGGAAATGATAGGAAGAGAAAGTGGACTAAAACAAGGCCTCCAGCATCACACTCGTTAAACTAAACTTACGTCAGTTTTAACTGTACAGTTAACGTTTGTAGCGTCTTTACGTTTTTTCTCCTTAAGTTCTTTGATATCGGTCGCCATGGTGACTGTCAACATTTTATAGAAACCAAATACTTCTATCAGAATGTACAAAAGTCGTCCGAAGCAGCGGCGAACAGCTAGTATTATTGTGTACGTATTGCACAGGAACAGCTGGATGTATTAATAAATGAGCGGCGCAGTCTCGTGTTGATTCACGACAGCTAATTTTGGCTCGCGCTATGTAACTATAAACACTCCGCGGTAAGAAAAAAAAATATTGTTTAACGATCAAAACATCCGTCCCTAGGTTTACCTGGCCCACTTTATCCGATCTCGGTAATATGCAATCATCATCACCATCACCACCATCACCACCAGCTCACTAAATGTCCCCACAGAGAGGCGAGCCTACCCTAAGGGGGTGACTAGGCCATAATAAACACGCTGGCCCAGTGCGGGTTGGTCCACTTCACACCTATCTTTGAATTTCTTCGCCGATATGTACAGGTTGCATCACGATGTTTTCCTTCACCGTAAGAGCATCGGGAAAATATGTACATATGAGATTCGAAAATCGAAAAACACATTGGTACATGGCGGGATTCGAACTCGGGACCTGTGGATTACAAGTCAAGAGCTAAACCCACCTAAAGCCACCGACGCTCTACTTCGCAAATACTAACGTTTAAATTTTTCATTTTATATTTTTAATATTACTTAACGGAAACGGTAGTTCTAGGATGAAATGGATGGAAAGGTGACATGATTATGAAGTGACGACTGAGATGATTTCGAGGACAAAACCCGGGGGGTTATCCAAAAGTATCTTTTATTGGCGATATCGCTGATGAAATCGACATTGATATTCTATAAGTCATGTGCTTATCACGTGTGAGATATCGAACGTTATTGTTAGTTCCATACATTTTTGATGTTCGCTATCGAATCGCTTCGTGGTGAATATGCTTTGCGTAACCCCCTGGTCTAGTCTAGATAGTCAAAAATGATTAGATTTCATTAACAATTAATCCATTTAAGGCGCATGAAACTTATTTTAATAGACTGCTATTGTTAATACAAACCATAGTCCGTCGTAATTGTTTTAGAAGATTTCTCTAGAACAGCTGAGCGGACCTTAACGCTTCCCTAGATATAAAACATAGTATGAAAGAATTACGATGTTTTATTCCGAGCGGTCGGAGTCACGGGCGTTAGCTACTATCTAAATAATTATTAATTGTTATTCAACGTACTATCAACTAACAATAGACTATTCAAAGATGTTATGTAACATGTTACAGAATGACCGGTTTTGAATTAAATTAAATTACTACAAAAACATAATATTTTTTTCTTAATTATATTGTAATAATTAAGAAAAAGAGTTATTAAATTTACGTTTGTTGAATTTTAATATGTTCAAAGTAAGGCTTTAAAAGTAATAATATATTGTGGTATCTCGAACTTAAAACAACGAACTAACCTAGTTCGAATTGTCCCACGGACGTGAGTACGTTTCAGCAGCTGTTATCTCAGTTTTTTCAAACATAATGAAAAGGACGAAGATATGTTTTTGTAAAATACACACGCGTCTTCTATGCGCGTAGTGTTTAAAACGTATAGACGGTTTTGTTTTTTTAATATCAGTTCTATTTGAGAAATATCGTTTGCATATCGTAGGACGAACGCTTCGGTCCCCAAATAAACTAAATATACGCCCTGAGGTCATTGGGGAAATCTTGTCTATTATATTTGTTTAGGCGCTATTTAGTTCGGTTTATCTAAAATGTTGTGTATCTTTTGTTATTTCTCCTGAGGCATTAGTGAAATTATAACAGGAGTTTAAAAAAGATTTTGGGTAAGTTATTATGTTTTATTTTTAAGTTGTTATGTAACATGTAACAGAATGACCGGTTTTGAATTAAATTAAATGATTAAATTAATTCCTTTGTTTGTGAAGTACAGTGGATTAATAATATACTTAGTAGGGAAATATTTGTTTTTTTTTCGTACTCAAACAACGCGATAGTCGTTCATATTTGCAACCTATGAACTCAAAAAAGCCAACATTTCAATTCTGTTTTTTCCTCTGTCGATTTCTCTAAAGTAGTTTTTTTTTATATAGTGTATGTAACTGTCATATAAATGTCAACAGTATATAATGTAACTATTTTTAATCTATAATTATAATTATTAATACTTAAGAATATAAATTATTAAATATTTTTAAACAAAATTAATTTATACATGATTCGTTTAATTCACATTAAGTTAACAATATTCCTAGTGAAATTATAAAATGACGTAGATCGCAATTTAGAATAATCATAATATGCATCGATCTACCAGGACGTCATAAACAAGATGCAATAGTTAATATTTCGATTTGGCTCCGGTCCGGTCTATTCTCGAACACTATAAAATATCTAACCATTATTTTAAGACACTTTTGATAATTTACACGATTTATTTATACCTAGCTCATAAAATGCACGTGATATTTGTTTATCCTGTTAGGAATTTAACATCTCTTTTTATTTCTTGTCTAATTTTATAAGACTGTTTTTTTTAGAGTATTACAAAATGAAATAAAATAAAGATAGAATAATTTTTAAAGAGGAATTTCTAAAGAGAAAATACTGTTCTAGTACTCAGTGTTGTTTCTTCTCAAAGATATTTTAAGAATATAGAGACCGGACATTGTGAACAACTTTTCTTTGCTGGTCGCATCTCTGGTCTTATTGAGAGACCGAAGACTGGGCGATTATACCTAAATTCAAGGAAAATTTCACCAAAAGCCTTTCTAGTATCAGTGGTACTTAGAGCCCGTTTCAAAATCTTCGCAAGTATTGGCCGGCTCGCCCGGTAAAGCACCACGACCACACCGAAGACAGGCGTCAAATGGAAGCTATTCCGTATTTCGTCCGACCTCATTTTAGTCTACTTTCCCTTCCTATACTTTTCTTAAATGGAAATGATGGGAAGGGGAAGTGGATATAGCGGGGGAGGGGACGAATAGGAAGAGGATTTATTGTCTTGCTGTGCGTCTCCTCCTCCGTAGATTAAGGTTAGGCAACGCATCTGTTTGGGGCATCCTGCCACAAGTATATGCTTAAAAGGATGCCCCGAACCAAATTACTACGTGACCAATTTGTATTTTATTCAATAAATGATTATTATTATTAAATGATTATCTGTAACTGCAGATGTCTATGGGCTGCGGTCGCTACGCTATTTCAGCGAAGTGGCCGCTTGCCCGTTTGGCACTTTATAATATAAAAAAATTGTAATTTAAACACTTTTTTTCTTCAGTAAGATTTCGTAAGATTACCAAATTATTACCGCGATCAAAGCGCGCCACAAAAAAATCTTTAAAAAAGCAATATAACGCAGCAGTATTGTTGTAAAAGGTTGTTTTACGGTCAGTGCCGTGGCGATGATCAGCGGCCGGTTACCTGCGCCTGTGTTTTGAATGACAATGTTCGAGATCCGTGTGATTAGGCTTGTACCGTAGCGCTGTGGCTGCAACATATTCATGAGTTTACATCGCTGAAACCTGTACGAAAACATATCGTCATACCACTCTATCTCTTTAATATAACAGAGATGGGTACTACTAGTCATTATGCGACTTTAAATAATATTTTATATATTAAATTTTATAATTTTGTAACTTCGATGTTTGATGTTTAAAAAAAATCAATTTCATATTATTAAACATTATAACTATTTGGAAACACTTACTTGATTTAACAGGGGGTCTACCAAACAACTTTTCGATTTGATATAATGCTTATGGAATCGACAAAAATATATGAAACTGACAATAACATTCGATAAGTCATGTGCTTGTCACGTGTGAGATATCGAACGTCACGGTCAGTTCCATACATTTTTGACGTACGCTATCGAATCGCATTCTCCAAAACATTTCGGAGTAAATATTAAAAAATTAATCGTCCAACTTCTATTTATTTTTTATTCTGTATTTGTGTTACTTTTACAATAGTTGCGTGTACAAGTTTTAAGAAACAACTTTTGCCTTACAAAGCTCCTTCTTTTTTTAGAATGACATGAGTACAATGAGCCTGTTAAAGATTGTTTATATACCTAAAGCACGCAACAATAACAAAGGTATCGCTCTCAAATCGTTAATTAGGTTGACTCTTATTTGTACATTTTTTCACAAAACATTTTAACGTTTGGTAAAGATAATTGCATCTCCCACTAAAGTGCTAGCTTTACAAACCGAAACACGTCGTTTTGTGAATGAATTCATTGTGTGTGTAATTCGCCGAGTCTACAATTTTAGGCAAATTATAAACCGACGGCTTTCGCAATATATGAGGGAACAGTAACGTGTTTGTTTAACTAAATGTCCAACAAATTAATATATTCGTGTCAAATAATAGTTCGCTGTAGCACCTAATTACGTTCACAGCTTAGCTGAAATCCTACGCAGGCTTTACTGTTTTATGCTTACTAATCTTCTTGTTAGCCTGTGTTTTATCTGACATAGTGAAGACAACCACTGATGTAATATTTCAACAACACATGTTTTCTTTTTAAACTCGACATTTATGTAAGAAAACCACTGACTTGAAAACCTCCTGATGGAAGTTGAAAATGATGGAATATTTGCCCTTTAGCGTTTATCTACAAATAATTTGTATGACATAACGTTTACTAAATCAGCTTGTATTACATTCGAACCTGGTTAAGGATCAAGTGATCGCGATATTTGTCTCCTCTTTGTAATTTGTATCCTGGTTTGACTGTAGTACACTCATAGAATGTAGAGTAGAATGTAAGGAAAATCCCTACTAGAGATATAAATCTTTAGATGACTCTTGAAAACAGAAGTGGAGAATTTCTTTGAGATTTAAATGCAATACCGCATGGGTAGATTAAAGTAATATAGAAGTAGGTGGTGAATGATTGCGTTATTGAAGGTGCTTTATCAGGTAGAACAAGAAAATTTAATATCGGACGTGTGCAATTTGACTGGAGCCGGACGGGCAGGGCTGTTCAATACGTGACTTGGATATTTAAACTGAATTTGATTCTTTTAATCGTATCCTTATGTAAAATATGAAGAAAAAATATAGTTATACTAGCTCTTGTGTGCGACTTCGTACGCTTGGAATTAAATAATATAGCCCACGTTACTCGGGAACAATGTACCTAATGGTGTAATGGTGAAAGAATTTTTGAAATCGGCCCAGTAGTTCTTGAGTTATTTCAATACATACAAAAATACAAAGATTCTTTATAACATTAGTATAGATATAGGTTTGCTCTATAGCTCGTAAACATTTTCTTACTCCAAAAACACTTGTTTGAATAAATGGCATTAACGATATTTTAACTCTTTGCACTGGAGGGCTCCGGAATGGAGACAATGTAAATACTTAATTTTCAGTTTTTAACATAAGAACAAAAACACATCGTAAAATCTAAAAAAATAATGACATATAACGATTACTTTTCATGCGAATCAAACTTACTTGTGTATATGATCTTTTCACTAAAATAGCTCCCAGTTATAATACGAATGAAAAAAAACGTAGAGTGCAAAGCGTTAAAATCGCCTTTATGCACTGATAGTTCAATATTTTCTATCACACATTTCTCTACAGTGAGGAACACTTTTACATTAAACTTCATAGATTAAAAAAGGCAGATGGGACATGACACATGTCAAACTGACAGCGACTGTGACACATTTTACGTAACGTGACAAAGACAGTGACATAGATCTTTGGTCCCTTTCTCCCAGACCCAAATAAATGTGACGTATCACATACTATTGTGGCGTTCGAAGCGTATTTTCGGTGAAATATTTTTTCAGACGTCCCAGGCAAAGGCTTGAGACATGATGTTATTGGTTTAAAACCGTAAAGTGATGCACACACTACATGACGTAGTCTAAGGCATGTTTTGTCCCTCAACCGTAGACGCTATTACCACTTCTATACATTTCTCTTTCTACGATTAAACTTGTAATAACTTGGTATTTTATATGGGATTAAGTTGATAGCTTCATAACGTTGCCACTTCGCTGGAACTTGCCCGCATCCGCACGGGCGCTTTTCGCGCGCTAAATGCGATAAAATAGAACCAATGCAATTCCATCTATCTGTTTAACTGCAGCTATTTTAAAATGTTTTTTTTAAGCGCTGTGCAAACAAAACAATAGTGATTTTAAATCTTTTATATGAGCAACAGCATTAAAAAAGCCTCCTCGTTACTCAGAATGTAAAGGCGCGCGATAACAAGAATCGCGTTTTGAAATTGTTGTTGTAAGAGCAGACGTAAAAACGTTTTTTTTATTTTCAACGCTTTTTTATCGCGCGTTTAAAAAGCGCCAGTGCGAATGAAGGTTTATGAGCAAAATAAAGTAATTGTTCGTTGCTTCACAATATGAGCTTTGATGCATTATTCTTTATTTTATCTCAAGAGAAAGTAATATACGAGGTTTCATTGCGGGAACTACTGTAAACATTATTGTCGTCTCACTCACTTTTTTTGAAAAAACAGCATTGTCTCTGTTTTTTCAAAAAAAGTGATATGTTTCTGTAAAACTGTTTCGACAGTCGAAACTCATAGTTAAAAAGAACAAAAAACTCATATTAATTACATTACAAAAATATGGACATTACCCCCTTATTCCGCAAAAAAATATAAAGTACTGCGACAAACGAGGACCAATAAGTGGTCGATTATACGATACTGGAGGACTTATCGCGATAAATAAGATAAGCCAGGGCTCTCATTGGACCAAATTATGTGTCATAAGAAGTACCAGGAACAAGGATTTTTTGTATTTTAGATGAAAATGTATGAATGTACCAGTACCAAACGTAGAAAGTACAACAGTACTAACGCTGATTCTCGTTTCGGAATAAAGTGGTTCTAGTTTTGATTGAATTTCAGTGTTTTTTATCGATAGATCGATCTATATTTCAATCTAGAGAAAAAAATACTATCGTTAAACAGAAATGGAACGTGCCGACCAATCTTAGTTACAATCTCTGGCGGTAACAGGAATCTCTCCATATTATCTGTTATAGTCGCAATGTATACTTTCAATTTTTAGATTGAAAAATCTGCTTTTCGATTTCATTACAATCTAAATGAAAATTCTATTTAAAATGATACATTTAAAAAAGACAGCCTAAATCGAAGGATTCAAAATTATTATATTAAAAACTTTAATACTATTTCTCTAATACATATACAATATTCTATTTGTGCCTTTACAAATATTATAAAGAGGAAAACATTGTATTTTTGTATCTATCGAAATAACTCAATAACTACTGGGCCGATTTCAAAAAATCTTTCACTATTAGAAAGCTACATTATCCCCGAGTAACATAGGTTATATTATTTATTTCCACGCGGACGAAGTCGCGCACGACAGCTAGTATAAAACAAGTAGCTGCTTTTCATTTCGTTTTTATTCTAATGCCAATTTCAAGGTAAATACGCTATATAATGAAAAAGTGCTCAGTAAAAAGAATCCATCTTTCTTTTATTTATCTACCCCCTCGCCACGACATGCTAACATGAATATTTATGAGCTTCGATTACTAGTTTATAGAAGATTGCTCCTTTCAAATTGTTTGTATATTTACTTACTGTATCATTCAATATATTTTTATTACATTATATCAATACTATACCTCTAAATATTGCCTTGCAAACATTCTTGGTTATTTAGACCTGGAACAATGTTTTAACATAATCTATTCAATTATTTAGGAGGTTTGAGAATATTCGCCAAATTTTAAACCCGCTCTTCGATTATTCTAAGTAACAAATAATCAATGATACAACAAATTACCACGTAACTATCTATTTGACTTTTACAACTATATAAACTTCTAATGGCTATTAAGTGGAAATTAAAATGCCTTATAAATCTTAAGTTATGTTAGAATCCAGTCCTGTAATAAAGACTTGAAGACTAATATAATATAACGACACATTTTAAAAGAAAGTCAAGGACTAAAGTTAAAATGATATTAGGATTTTAAACACTGGCTTGATCTTCCGTGCAAGTAATTGAAAACCAATATCGAACCTCTTTTAACTCGGCAGAGGAATTACGAAGCCGAGGGTGCAAAAACAAACTACCCGAAGTACTTTACAATTGGTGATATCGCTGATAGAACTAATAAAAATGTATGAAACTGACAATAACATTCGATAAGTCATGTGACAAACGTGTGAGATATCGAACGTTGTCAGTTCCAAACATTTTTTACGCTCGCTATGGAATCGCTTCGTAGCGAATGTAGTTTGGGTAACCCCCCAGTTTCGCTTTGTAGACGATCGCGCTAAATAAAACAAGCAAGCTTTTAATTGAAGCAATAATTAATTTCATTTGTCCGGTTTTGCAGTCACACGACTTCTATGTTAGGAATAAATATTATTTTGCAATGATATTTTATATTTACGTATTTAAAGTCATCCTTATATTCGACAAGAATTATTTATATCTATATCTATACTAATATTATAAAGAGAGGAACATTGTATTTTTGATTTTTTGTATTTTTATTTATTGAAATAACTCAAAAACTACTTGGCCGAGTTCAAAAATTCTTTCACCATTAGAAAGCTGCATTATCACCGGGTAACATAGGCTATATTTTTACACGCGTACGAAGTCACGAACAAGAGCTAGTCTTTAATATAAATGTAATATCGATAGACATGAAATGTATGTCGGTGCTCATTATCTCAATATTTGCACTAACCTACATCGCGCATTAGCGCTGTTTATTTGCATCTATGAACATAACACATTTAAAATTGTAATGAGCGTTGAAGGCTAAAGAACATTATAGTCCATTAAAAAAATTACTATCTTTTGTCCGCGACTTCGTCCGCGCGGAATAATAAAACTTAAATAGCTTGCGTGTTCATTCAGTTTGTGGTCTATATGTTTCATACAGATGTATGCTGTCATTCTGGCGATATCTTCTAAGAAACATGGATGGAAGGCATTTGAAAATTCACATTTATAATATTAGTAAAGTAATTTTCTTTATGGGGACTTTCCCATTTGGTAATAAATATTACAAACCGGGAAAGTCCGATTATTTCACAGTTTCATATGGACGCATAGAATAATGTATTTTTCCTTTTAATTTAAAATACTTAATTTTTAACCGACTTCCAACAGAAGGAGGTTATTATATGCTAAGCCAAGTATGCTTTGTTTCTTCATAAACAATGCGAGGTAACTTTGTTTTTGCCTGACGTCTAAAAAGTTGAGTCCCTTTTGTTTTTTTTTCAACGGCTCTTCCGTAGTCTGAGACCGATTTAATATCTATAAATTAAACTTTGTTTCCTTAAATAGTGTAGAAGCCATTTCAGAATTTTCGGAGGTCTAATTTTAAACCACTTTCCTTTTCTATCCTTTTCTTATAAATGATGAAAAGGGGAAGTGGATATTGCGGGAGAAGGAACATATAGGAATTATCCTCTTACTGTAGCTCTCATCCTCCGTAGAATAAGTAGGCAACGCATCTGCAATTGCAGATGTCTATGGGCAGCGGTCGCTTCGCTATTTCAGCGAATCTAGGTGGCCGCTTGCTCGTTTGTCAATTTATAATATAAAAATAAATTAAATAATCAATCAAAATCAAACATTAACTTTGTAAGTTATTTTAGAGAATAAAGGAAAGGTAATTATAGTGCATCACAGCAAATATTACTACTGATATTACTACGTAATCTATACATCTATAATTGTCGTACTAAAAGCTAACATAAACTTAATTATAGGGTAACTACTATGATAACAGAATCATGACTAATGTTGGGATAGGTCTATATTTAAAAAAATCATATTCGTATCTATAAAATATAAAACAAAATAATTTGTATTTTGTTCCGCACAAAGGGTACCATGTACCTTTTTTGTCCTTTGTCTGTGTTTTGTAACACTAAGCGGAATTGAAAGTGGCATTTGCTTGACAATCGTGAAGTCGGGGACTCAACCGCGTCTGGGATGGCTTACGAGGTTTAGAGATGGATTTGAACATTACTTTGGTACCAGAAAAAAACGTTTTAAATTATCAATAAACTCGATAAAATCACATTTTGAACTATTATTTAGAATAAAGGTACATACTATCAAAACCTCTTTTCCAATGAGGGTAAAAAGAGACTATTTTTTTATTACATTTTATTTGAGCAGGTACAACGAGTCATTTGAAAGAAACAAATTATTACTATAACCTTCCTTATTCAATAGCAAATAAAAACATACAGCTATCTGTATGTTTTTATTTGCTACCCACCCAGATAAAATTAGAGCAATCGTACACAATTATCGCTGCGTGAAACAACCCGCTTACGACGATCCTTATTTCGATAAATTATCCAGGATTCGTCATATTTTTTTGGTGAATTCTTACGCTTATCCAAATAATTTGAGTAATATGAAAAGTAATTTAGTATGAATACACAATCAAAACATAAATGTGAGTAACATAGAAGGGGGAAACAATGTTGAAGAACTTAGGAATTATTTTCCTTGTTTAACTAGCTGGATTTTGTGAGGAAAAAGAGTATTAAGTATATAAATATTCAAATTATAAGATGCAAAAGATTCAGTCGATTTATTAAACAATTCTATTTTATACGTTACTAATATCTATGTAATCATTCTTTGACTAAATCTATCCTAAGCGATTACTCAAGAACTTGACTTAATGCTTAGTTAAGTTTTTACTTCACGTCAAAAGTCACCGCAATCTTTATATCTTTTTGTAATATTTTTTTGAAGTACAATTTTCAATGAAACATGGTAACTAGGTTTAGCTATCCGTCAATAAACGGTTTAGTTCAGCTCGTTGGGCGTATTAAGTAGTTTATTGAAGACCTATCCCCTCTCAGCTGCGGTCTCCGATCTCCCGAGCAACTGAGATGAACAGCTATGGGGGAAATGCAATCTCTAGTGACAATGTGGTTATCGCTTGCAAGATAACGTAGCGTCTTTGATCTAAAACTTTGAGTCTCTGTTACTGGCAAACTTAAAGTTGCTTTATGGCTACTAAGGAACGACCTTTGTTTTGATTTTATTTACAAAACATACTTTAAAAGACTTCTAAATTATTCAATGTTACGCAAGGTTCCCATATTATTATTTTAAAAACGTTTGTAAAAGTAAAATTGCTAGATAAAGTGCAGTTTTACGTCACAAATAAAACATTGTACAAACAGTGTAACAAGTTTCTAGTAGTGTTGGTGCGAGGAAGCATTGTGGTGTAAATAAAAGGATCACAGATCTCGCAAACAAAGTCTTTTAGTGTTTTCTTACAAAGCGGAATTCTAAGAGGATTTTAACAGTTTTATATATAGAATACTTCTTTAAAGATATTTCTATTGTACATATTGTGGTCTCTGGTGTTGTTGAAGAGAATGAAAGAGACTACAAGTTTCACGACGTGTGGAGTTCAATTGTAAATCTTATCTAAAATAATCATTTCTCTACTTAATGTGTCAGGATTATTGACGAGTATTTTATTGATAAGTAAAACAAATATTTAACTTATATTTGCACAAGGTGGGTTCACTGTACCTATACCTTATCTATTCTACAAAGCTTCCTTATGTTTGTCAATCGTAGTCACCGGGGAGTTGCGTTCTAGTCTTCCCATTCAATTAATTTAACTAACATAATGTCATTGTTAGTATATGAAAATATAAACTACACATAACTGGATGATAACATGTAGGTAAATTATGTTTGTAGGTGAATGTATGAGTTGCATTAAGACCGCGTGTATTTTATTTATTTATTTTAAACGTTAGCACAATGTTAGTACAAGGAGGACTTAATGGCTAGTGGCATCCTCTATCAGTCATTCAGTCCAGTCCAGTCAGAAATCCAGCAGGAGTCATTGCGCAGTTCGCTGACCTCCATACGAGAGAAACTCTAATTTAGAAAGCTCTATCAGCGAGAAAGATACCGTGGTCCCTTGGACAGTCGCTTATGCAGGTTTGACTGTAGTTAGTATAAAGAGAAGCATTTTGCAACATGGCTGTGAGCCAGTGCACGACGGCCCTGCCATCTATTGACCATGTCGTAAATCACTTTAACGAGACATCCCGTTACTGATAACGTCACGGGAATGGTCCAGGGACTACGCTCAAGTTTTACCTTCCTTATTGTGTTGTAACATTATTATGTGTTTTATTTGTTTCATGTGTTCAAAATATATGTAAACACAATTAAATATTTTTACTGTTTTGAGTCAATTTAGTTTAAGTCGTCATAATTGTACGCGAATTATTGTATTCTGTAACGCTACGGATTCATTCGACCGAGTTCGCAATTAAACTGATATTTTGATTCGGGGTAAGTCAGTTTTTATCGCGGCAAGGTCTAATACAGCCTTAGGGTTATGGATCACAAAATAGAAAGCAATCAAAAATCATCGGTCCGGTATAATGTTTTTACATGTAGCAGTATATTTTTATAAGGCAAAACATCTTTTTTCATAAAGCACTGAGGACTGACTTTTGGATCAATCTATTCCACCTCAATGAATCTTCGGTATCAGACGAGCGGTTCCACATCAAGAATCAGAACGGACGTCTTTAATTAGACCAGAATTTTCCTAACTAACATTTTAGATTTTAACGATCTGTGGATACTCCCTATTCTACTAACTTTAAACCCTTCTTTCACTAGCGGCGTGTAACTGTTAATATTATCGTTATAATAAAAATATTCAAATACATTTTATATTAGTACCTCGTAGCAGAATAAAAAGTTTTTATATTGCTTTAATTTTATTGAAAAATCGAACAGATTATGACTCTCGGTTATAGAGGTTTTGCTCTTATCCAATTTTGACTGTATATTTTTTTTTCTTTACGACATTACCGTAGATTTCGTATAGTTGTATCGTTGTATCCATTCATGTGCATTACACGAACGTACACAAGCCGGCTAGTTTGCCTAACGCTGTGTAAACAAACCGAATCACACAAACACTTTGGTTACAGTGTCAAAGGTTTGTTACTGACTTTGTCTCGCGCCGGCGCTGGTCACACAAACTTGTGTTCACATCGATGCTCGACTATCTCGTACTTAATTTCCTTTGAATGTAACCGTACACAGATCGAACACTTAAACAAAACATTATTCTCTATAAAAAGATTGTAGAAATTTTAATGCTTTTTTTTCTTTTCAGGTAAGAGATGTTGAAGAATCCTAGGCTACTGGTGTGACCTGATACTAAGGAAAACTGGTGAAAATTAGGCTTAATTAATTCGTATAAAATTATATATCTTCATTTTTTAATATGCAAGATTATTAATAATATATAATTGGTTACTCAAATTATTAACATTTCATTCAAAAAGTTTAGATCTATTTTTTTTTGGTTTTAACTGTTTTAAACGCATTTTATCAACAAATTATTTTATCAGTGGCTAATCAAGTGCACAGCTGATGTGACCGAGCCCTTATCATTGTATCTTTGACTGTCAATAGAATTATTTGTACAAAGATAAAACATTACTATCGATAAGTGAAACTAGGTGAGGTAGAAGGTTTGAAGACTTCGTTCCTGATAGTTTCACACGAGGAGAGTATTGTGAGGTAGTGGAATAGATCAATGCAGTACTACTATTGTTTCATACGAGGGCAGAATAAACGTCACAGAACCGTACGTATACAGAACACTGTTAGGACAGGAAGAGTCTTTTTTATTTTTATATTACAAAGTGGCAAACGAGCAAGCGGTCACCTGATTCGCTGAAAATGCGAAGCGACCGCTGCCCATAGCCACCTGCAATTGCAGAGGCGTTGCCTACTCTTAATCTACGGAGGAGGAGACGCACACGCAAGAGGATAATACCTCTTCTTTTGCGTCCCCTTCCCCGCCAATCGACTTCCCCTTCCCATCATTTCCTTATAAGAAAAGGATAGGAAGGATAAGTGGACTAAAATGAGCCGTTCGGCACCACACTCATCAGACGAAACACGGAGTTTCTTCCATTTGACGCCTGTCTTCTGTGTGGTCGTGGTATTTCACGGGCGAGCCGGGCAATTCGTGCTAAGATGTTAATGCGGGCTCTACCACTGTTAACGTTCCTTTGAAATTCACACAATAGCAGTACTTTACCGTCTACTGCTCTATCTCACTGTCCCCTTCCTGTGAAACTAGTGACGCGAAACGATAGTTAAAGTATAAACTTTCAACTCAAAGAAACTCGCTTTAACGAAACTTTGAACAAACCTCGCAAAGTTTGAGCGACAATACCTATTTTCTATTTACGTCTAATATATGTATAGTAAAAAGAGATTAAAGGATGTTTGAAAATATTAGATACATTAAAATTTGTTATCATATTTGATTCGCGTCGACTGACGCTCAGATATAATCTATCATATGAGATAGCAAAAAGCAACCTATTTTTTTTATTTTGCTAACTTATTTTATAAGAATTATTAAAACCATTTCAGTAATGATTGATAATACCATCGCATACATTTTATACCGTTAGTACTTACACAATTAACATACTTAATTTTAGCCGATCACTCAAATTTTGTGACGTAAGCACTGTGTTATAATAATTAAAAGATAAAATATATCGATATAATAGACGAAAGGGCTAGTTAGTTAGTTTGACCCATGATGGCCTCCATTTCCCGCCAACTCCGCGACTGGTGTGTATTTTGCGTCACTTCACACATATCTTTGTATTTCTTCGCCGAAGAAAGGGTTACATCTCACAACAGATGTGTGTATTTTCGATGGTTGATATTAGGTAATAGATTTGCAGCAGTGCATTAAATCAATGCACACATTAAATACGCGTAGCTTTGCGAGTTATATGCCGTCGCACTGGGGAGACTCTAGTTCAAGGTTAAATGCAGGAAATTCACCATTACTTAGAGTCACACTTCAAACGTCATTGCAGTTACAAAGTACACACAAGGCTAACTCGCACAGTGGGCAAAAGTCATATTAAATTATGACTTTGTCAACCTAAAAAAGTGTCACGAGATAGTTATTGTATTGTAGCTGCATAGATAGCGAATAGAGAATAGATAGACGGTATTCTTTGAAATGACAGTTTTTCGTTCCTACTTAAACAAGCCGGTTATAGTATAGTCAAACCTGGTTAAGCGATAATCATTCTATGGGTCCAACGAGTTACTTCCATGACCTAGAAACTCGGATTAGAAAGAAACCTCTATAAGTGAGAGGAATATCGCGGTCTCTTGGACTATCGCTTATCCCAGGTTCGACTGTATATGATAACAAATAATATTTATAATGCCTAAGAACTTAATCTTACTAAACATGCCCATGGTGATGAGTTTACTAAATGCCAAAGCAAATAAGCTATAGTATATAGAGGTCACTGTGCTTTTGCTATATCTAATTTGTATTTTTTCTTACCAATTTCATTTTAAAAATAAAGCTAAAAATACTTTTCTTTAATTCACCTAAAACTTGTAGTAAAGGATTAGTTAAATCTGTACTGATAGTGCCTACTATCATATTTTATCGACGCTATCGCTTCGAGCAATGTAATTTAGGCCGCAGTTCCGTCACTCGTAGCAAAATATGCGTCTTTTCACCACGTGCTTATACATTTTAAAGCAAGTTAAAGGCAACAGAGCTCAAAGCCACCGACCTAGTTGATTGATTCCGAATGTCCATTTTTTCGAATAATAGCAATAGTTGTAGCAAAAAAAACGAGATATAACATAAAATTATAAACTGCGTTAACAACGTAAACACATTTCATATTTGTAGTATCAAATTAATTCTTATCAAAAAAGAAACTTATCGCGTGTAGTAAGGTAGATAACTACAGTCTTGCATACAAAGTTAATTTGAACGTAGTTTTAAATGTATATTAGTTTTTAAAAATGACACATAACGAGATATAATTTTTTGTACTAAAAATGGGAGATTATTTATCAGGGTGCCCCGTAGAGAATGGATAATTGTAGGCCCACTGATAGGTTAGGGTGTCAGGGATAATGATGTATTAGTGTTAATTTGTTTGTTCATTATTTTTCCAATTATTTGAAATTAATATTTTCCTTTAGCCTCTCAGATATGCATGTCTTACATTAGAGTAAACATGGCTATCAATAAAGGAATCCAGTTCAGTGATTAGACATACAAGATTCCAATCAATCAACGTCCAAAGAGCGAAGACGTGTTTGTTCTCGCGCCGTTCTTCTTGTTTACAATGTACACTTGCGGTAACAAACATCTTGGTTACTTAATTACCATAAACGTTTTTTTACAGATCTGATTAATAAAAAAGTGCAGCACTTCCCACCCGGAAGAAAGGCAGATATCTCAAATTTAAATCTGGCGTGACTCTGTGATTTTAGGTTATTTATTATGTTACTCTTTTCTACGCATGACCACGAATGTTGGAACATCATTATGAAACAGCCCTTTCTCCATCCGTACACACCCATCTGGAACTAGGTAATATTTAAAAATGGGAAACAATAAAACTTAAATAGGTTACCTCTACAGACAACATAACGTTTTGAGTCGGCAGTCGAGATTTCGAGCAACAGTGCATTAACGAGCAAACTTTGCAAAATGTGCACCAGTCGAGCAGGGTGGATGGGCCATAAGAGGTACAAGCTGTTATCACATTAGTTCCGTTAGGTGTGCTTTGTTAAGACAACGTGCCTCATTACGACTTTGTGTGAAATTTAATTATGTTATACCACGAGATACGTCCTCCGGGAATTAGAGATGAGGCCGTTTACCTTTTAGTAAAAATAAATAAATAAGAGGCAGGCATAGCCGTTTACGTATACTTAAGTATATAAGTATATGAATTTTAACAATTAAATCCTAAAATATTCCTCCAGTCACCGCCTCGGTTAACACGTTTCAAACGAGTTAATATGAAGAAAAATCCGTTGAAATGGGGTCACTCGTTTTACTTTGTGATGTTAAAATAGATACAACTGGCAACTGCTCGCTCGCTGGGCTTGAGCTGGAGGCAAAATACCTTGTCGGTAAGTGTAAAAGGATCAATTATCTCAAATATTATATCAGATCATATGATTGACTTGTAGATCTATCTTGTTGGATAGTGCCGACTCTATAGTCGGCCACTTGTCCCTATCTTGGACGTTTACAAGCGGTGGGCATTTGTCTTGGGGCGCGGGTCGGGCAGAAGGTGGAGCGGAAGGTGCATTTGGCCTTACGGGCGCAGTAGAGGTGGCTTTGGTGGGGATTTCCATCAAGGAAGGGACTGTCGAGCAAGGTTAGGCGGACTCGGCCTGTGAACGTAGCGCTTTCCGAGGCACAGGAGACGAAGAAGATGATGATGCGGAAGAGGAGCGCTTCTTGCGCTTATTTTTGTTGCGGACACATACAAAAATACAAATCTTGTTATTAAGTATAGATCAAAGGAGAAACTTGTGTTTCACGGGGTCACAACAGTGCAGTACTGCAATGGCTTCAACACACTGTCTTAAATAGTACTGCTCCGTTTCAAACTACACTGTCTCTCTGTTACGTCCCCGTGTGAAATTAGCAGAAATGATCCTACTCGGTCCGTCGTTCACAAACAATACGCCATTATCCCGACTTACGAGCCCGCAACAAATCGTACCGAACTTACTTCGACTCTAATTTTCTACAAACTAGAGCGAGATTTAATTGAGAACAACTCATCGAATAAATATACTCCTAATTCAGACGAAATAAATCAATACATACCTTCTACGAAAACAGTTACATATGTTAATAGTTAAGAGATGTAACCTTTTTTTTTCGGATAATGATCTCAACTCTTAAAATACGAGAGTTAATTCTTATTGATAAATGATTTTAATTACTTTAATTTCTGTTATACAAAATACTAATTTCAACTTTAATAAAATCATGTTCCATTTCGTTGGTTAATTATTATACCACATTTAACAGGAAATTATTAATTATCTATGATATTGGAACGCACAAATTAATGATCGAATTTCCGGCTCGAAGGACCATAACTGTTTACCCCGATAGCTTAGTATAAGGAAAGCAAGGTAATAATAAAAAAGACTAGAGACGAGACAATGAAATGATCATAAGATTTTGTACACAATAATAAGAGTATAAGACGTAGGGAAAGAAAGAATTAATAATTAAAATAACATGTGTAAAAAAAAATATAAAAGTAAAATAACGTGCTGCGAACAAGGAGTTGGCCTGTAGTGGCCAATGCTCCCCGCCTATGTTATTCGGAAATAGTGTAGCTTTAACGGTGAAAGAATTTTTGAAATCCCAGTTGTTCTTGAGTTATTTCAATACATAAGTACAAAAAGTCAAAAATACAAAGTTTCTCTCTTTATAATATTGGTATAGGTTTGAATAAGATTTTGAATAGCACTGCAAACGCTCGGCACTTACAGACATGTATTGCGGTTTCCCCGAAGAGCTTAGTTTCCATTAGAGTTGTTAAATCTGATATCATATCTAGCGCTTTCAATTTCGGCTTTGTGCATTCCCTTTGTGCATGCGGTTGACACTGGCTTGTGCTAACATCGACAGGACGTGACTGCGGGGGATGATCGGGTAAATTGAAACCGTCGTATGGACAAAGTCCATTAATAGGTATATCTATCACACTGCTTTCTACATACAAGATTTAATTCAAACGTCTTCCACCTTAATCAATTCTCCAATTTGATGATTTGATTTTTATCATTTCAAATGATATTTTCATGGCTTTCATATTCATTTTCCTCTTTATATTTATACAGCTATCGTTGGTTATTATTGACGTCTATATTGTTGATTTTCTTACGCGGAGTTTTCTTGTACTCCATTTACATGATTTGAGATTTTCAAGCTATGTTCGCGTTCCAATGGGACTTCTCATATCTTACCCTAATATTAATATGTGTATGTTTATGGAGGCATAAATCCAATATCCGACCACACGAGCAATTGAAGCTGTACGAGTATTTAATTATCTTGTACGATTTGATTAAACGATATTAGGAACACTTAGTATGTATATCATTATTGTACTCATGCAGAGGTAAAACTAAGCTTGTCCTTCGACAAACTTACTCGTCTTTATGGGCCGCTCTGCACTGACTTATAGTCCTGGGCTAGCGGTTGATTTTTCCCTTACACGGACCATAGTTTACAGCGCCGCTAAACATCTTGGTGTCGACTGACTGAAGCGTTGTGTACCATATTTTACAGCGGCCCGTTTATGACTTTATTAAATCATATCTTTAAAGAGCTAATTTTAAATGCTGTGAGCTTCTAGTGAAGACATGAAAAAAAAGATATCCTTTGTACAAGATTATTTTATTTATATCTGAATGACACAAAATCCGAGTCACAACATTTAATATTCTATTGTGACTTTTCGATGGCATCCAGTGAATAAAAAGTAAAATGTAACAAATATCTTAATCACCACCTGTAAAATCATATTGTTAATCTGTCTGTTTCAAATAGAACAAAAGCGGATTTGTTGAAATTGTTCCAAATACTTTTTAGGAGCACATCCTAAATGTTAGACGCAATAGGACACAATTTCTATGCAGAAAAATCAAAGAGACAAAATAACAACCTTCTCTTTTTTGAAACCATTTAAAAGATAAAGCCGGTTAGAAAGCGCTAGCGCGATCTATATACGATAAAATGAGATCAAAAATTTGTAGTCACCATGAATTTCTATGCTATTCAGTAAAACAAGGGCAGAACAGAGAGTCAGTAGTACTGCTATTGAATGAACCCACACCTACTATCAAAACTGTTCCTGCTCGGAGTGTACCTTACTGCTCTACCCTCGTGTAAAACTAGCAAAACATATGGCCTTGCAATAACAGCTGCACTAGTGTATGTATGTAACACAGTAAAAGCCACACCTTTGTTGCCTTCCCTTCATAGTAATGGAGTAGAAAACATTAAATTTGCTTGGAGAGCATATTTCGCGGCGTTGTTCTGGGAGTCATTAGTGTCAGCCGGCGTTGACAGAACTCGGTATATTTAGCCGTCATCAGTGATGGGATGGAGCGTGTCTAATGTCACACCTTGGGTATTTATAGCTAAAGTTACAGTGTTGCGTCGAGACAATAACTGTTCGATAAACGACACGTATTGTTTAGCGTGGAGCACAATTGTACCACACATGGTTCATGTTTTCTTATAACCCAAGTTCAAAATCGAGATCATCTTTTTGTTCAATTACGATTTTCTGGAATATACCTGTTAAAATATAGCTCTTAATTAAACTTTGCAACAAATTTTATGTGTGTAAAATAACTAAATAATAAATATTTTTTAGAGATTACAAATAACTTCCTGCTTACGCACAAAAACAATGATTTGATAAATATTCCTAACAAATAAGATAATTATTTTGCAATATCACCTTTATGACTTTTGAATAAATATGTGTGTTACAAAACTTTGTTGATATATTTTAACATACATGTCACAGATAAAGATTCGTAATTGATTATAATTATCGAGGAAATAAGGTCACAAATATAATGAGACATTTTACACTATTATAGTTTTTATTTGAAACCAAATGATAGTAAAATAATTCAATCTTAATATCATTCAATTGTGAACGGTAAGATGTAGGTTAGTCTCAGTTGTCTATGGTTGTTATAAACATTTCATAGAGCTCGAACCGCATTCAAATCGTTTGAGTAGTTCTAGTATTATCACTAATTCCAGACCTTAGCGTTGAGGACTAGAGCTAGGACTTAATTGTTTCAGTTATTATGAAGCAAATCATAAATCTTACTTCCTAGCAGAGGCGGATTATCCCTAAATCCTTGTACTCACTAGGATAGTAATTTAGTCGAGTAGCAAGTAGCAAGTATCCGAACAAAGGATTTACTAATCTGTTCTTCTAAAATATTGCTATTCGGGCATACTATTCTGGTGCGAACAAGGCTTAAGGCATGCCGGGACAGGGGCGCGGTAAAAGTGATTGCCTAGGGCTCTCTGGAACTTTAATCCTCCACTGCTTCCTAGGTATTACTTAATATTATTAATGTGAGTTACGGTAGATTCGATTTTTGTTGGAAGGTATTTCTCAGTCTGGAAAAAAACACGGGCTACTTTCTATGTTTTTTTTTAGTTGCGCAGAAGGAGTCAGGGGCGACAGCTAGTAAAACAATAAATTTATTAAAATAAAATGAGATAGTTAGATTTTAACATTACAAAATTAACGTTTCATTGTCAGCGGTCGCTTCGCTATTTAAGCAAATTCAGATGGCCGTTTGCTCGTTTGCGACTTTATAATATTAAAAAAAAGTGAATCGATATTAGTGAAGCTGTGGATATCTTTATTCTCTAAATTGGTAAATATAATTTTTTATAAGTAAAAGTAAAAATCCAGATCGTTCAATGTACGGATTCAATGTTGGTGAAGTTATTAATTATTTCCATAGAAGCTTGCAAAGTCGATTTGTTTGGCCTCGGTTAAATCTAAAGTGCGGGCAATTTACGCGTTTGTGCCATGTACGGCAAATACGGTTCGATAAATGGAATTGGAAACTCGCCTTACATGCCACAAACATGCCCCCGTACGACAATATTTACCACAATAATGCCACTTATCTTTGGTTATTCACATAAATCGCTGAACACGGACTAAGATTTTAATATATAGGTACTTGTTTATTAACTACAACAATAAGTTATTAACAAATAATCGCGATGTTACATATTGTTTTGTGTTGTGCTCGCGTATGTGCATTCGTACGTCGCCACTGAGTGTGATCAAAACGTTAGTTTTTTTCTTCAAATGTTTTTTTTTAATAAATTTGTAAGACCACTTCAAACTCTTCTACATGTTCTCCCATTTAATTAATAAATTTACTCCTTAATTTATTGATAAAGTTTTAAATTAAATAATTTTGCGGACGCAGCAGACCTTTTTGATTAGTTTTATTTTTTATAACGTAATTTATGAAAAAAGATTTTTTATATTTATTATTATTTTCTTTCATTATAATTATTTATATGTGGTTTTAATTTGTTCTCCGTTGTTTATCTTCCGTTTTTAAATACTAATAGTCTGTTTCTCGAATTCGCTTTAAAAAAGTAAAATGTGAAAATGAGGTTAGGTTTTATTAGCTCTAGGTGGCACGGCTAACTTTGAGCGTGATGCAGAGGACGGTTAACCAATGCCCGACCCCTCCCCGCGTCACCTCCTATACCCCCGCGATCTCGGTAGTCCGGTCGTGTTCGGCAATAACATCGTTAACTCCCGTAACTACATTGATAGACTCTATTTGTCCCTTCTCTGTCTTGTTACAGTATTGGATTAGTCACTATCGTTCTCTGAATATAGCATCTGAAAATGCTTCATTTCCTTATACTTTTTGTCTGACTTTTAAGTTTTTTTTATGGGTATTTGTATGTTTGTAGTTATTAAATGTTTTTAAAATGATTGAAATTTTTTCCGAGATTTTTGCAAATTATACAACTAAGGAATGACTACCTGAATCCCAGCATGCCACCTAGCGGCTAGTTCGGCACTATATTTACTTGAACCTCGAGTTAACCCGATACTTTTGAGATAAGCATTAGTAATTTGCTATAACAAGTATGTAATATGAACTTTTACTAATACTGTTATATTTCTGCCGTAAATGTAGATAAAGTAATTTTATACATTTATACATAATATGTAACGTATTTATATACATTTTAAAAATTCTATTTCGTATTTGTCATTATGAACAAAGCCTAACAATAACCTATAAAGTAGCCTACATAGATCATGAAAAAATGATATTTTCTTTTTTTTTCAGGTAAGAAATGCCGAGATGGAAGTTGCACGTAATTGTTTCCGACTTTCTTTTTTTTATGCTCATTTTCATTCAATGCCACCTCGCAACCTGATTTATTAGAATATCATCTATTTCTATTTACATAAGAATGCAAATAAAGTCATAATCTAAATGAATATAAAGGCTTTATGTGGGTCCAATAAGTGCGGAAAAAAACTATATTGAAATACAATAGAGAAATGTCTAAAGTATAACTTCGTTACATTTTCCATATCAGAAATATACTCCGCTTTAAACTAAACTGTGCATGTTGCATTCACCAGTAAGGGGAAGGGTGATGTGAATCTCCCGAGGGGAAGGGGAGTAGGGTAGACGTTAGAACAATGAAAGCACTTAGCGAAGACGTGATAGACATCTAATTAACATTGCGATTTGCTCGACGATTCCGTTTCCAGATTTACATATTTATGACAAATAGCATTATAACAAGTTTCTTTGAAAAACATTTATGATATAGCTTTTTATAGAAGCATATAACTAACTAACTAGGGTGATGCGACCCGAAGTCCTTGGCCTCCGACAAGAAATATATATTTTCTAAAAAAAGTAAATAAGTAACAGTGAATATCAACAACAACGAATTAATAAATAAAAATAATACACGCGAAACCATCTAATCAGTAGTAAATGTATTAAAAATAATAATTAAAAACGGAGCAAATAAAAACTGTGTAAGTTTGAAATGCTATAAACTGTATACGAGGATACAAAGTATTTCCCGCGCAAGCTCGTCTATTCAACAATTTACAGTAAATTAAATAATACGCCGTTTCAAAATGTGCAAAATTATACTCAAATGCTGTAGTCTCATTTTAAATGCAGAATTAACTCTTAATAAATTAAACTGTTTTAAAATAGTTTAATACAGAGATACATAATATTCGAAACACGTATGACACTTTCACATCGCGCGTTGTGTAGTATAACAGTGCTTTATTGCTATTGTTTGAACACAAAACGCAGAGAATAGGTACTGTTTCAGCAGTAATTGGGGGTTCTAAACAACCTGTACTGCAAGTCTCCGGGATTCTCCGGGAGAGGGGACGCATAGGAAGAGGAATTATCCTCTTGCTGTGCGTCTCCTCCTCCGAAGATTAAAGGGTAGGCAACGCATCTGTAATTGCAGATGTCTATGGGCTGCGGTCGCTTCGCTATTAGTAGCCGCTTGCTCGTTTGCCACTTTATGATATAAAAAAAAAAAAGTCTGTTCTTGACTCGTGTGAAACTAAAGCATTGACTATAATTGGCGGTCGAGTTGTCAGTCGTAAGTGATCGACAGTCCGACCTCGGTTAGATCCTAGACTACATCCGATAGTTTACAACGCCCCCTAGTATCCGATGATGTACTCGTACTGAAACGTCCTCGGCAATAGATATCACGCAAAAGTCATTAGCGTGTTGCATCGCCCCATACAATGATATTGTCTAGAATAAAGACCGGCAACGAATCTATGGTTCTTTCGATTTTGATTTGTGTTTGCGTTGTTCGATTACCTCATATCTTATAAAAAATGGATGATAATTGAAATGAAAATTTCTTAATAATGACTCTCAAACTTAGCTTTTTTATTTCATCAATTGAAAACACTCTACTGTTTAACATAAGTGCACAAAGCATTGGTAATGGAGCTTTCAAATGGCTTATTTGATTTAAAATCTGATATTAAAAATGTAACTGTCATAAAAATATAAATGTTGAAACAAGAGACATTGAAAGAGTGTGTTCAAAGCGTAGGAAGTTAAATGTAGAGATCAAAGGTTCGTGCGCGATACGCTGCCGGCACCAGCTCTACAACGACGTTAACATCGGCTCGAGACGCTTTTCCAATTTCACATGCTTCTGCTTCAATGCACTAACACCTAATTTTCGCGTTCCAAATCATGTGAGGTCTCCTGAGTCGCCACACGTACTCGATCTGCTAGTTGTAAAGTTATGTGTACTAGTTCTACGTTGCTTTCGTTTTATAGTTAACTAGATTTTGCTTGAGACTTCATCAGCGAGGAAATATAAACATAGCGGGGATAGTGTAGCTTTGGAGAAATATTTCATCAAATCTAATCTTTCCTTTTTATCATGGAATCACAACAAGCAAAATAAAACATCAACACTATTAGGGTCTGTAAAGTTTCTAGTCTAATATAAAAACATTCTAGCTATACATTCTCGAATATGAACGGAATGACTCATTTAAAAAAGCCTATGTAACGTTTCCAGTTTTTACTTTCGTTAACTGAGGTGTATGTGATTGTACGGCAGTGGACGTTTAGCCTAAATTGGCAACCGGTGTGGACCGGCTTTCGGCGCCAGTAGCGACCGTTTGCTCGTAACATGTCCTTCACTTCGCAGCTGACTAGCCCTTGCTAGATCGAAAACTGACACGAATGTTGCACTAATTGGACTATTTACTGTTGGTTTACACTGTCTGTGCACCTTTACAAGAATACATTGTTATCTCAAGCAAATTCATAATAGTTTAGTAATTGTTTGGATGGTGGAGACTCATAATCGGATCACATCTACCGAGTATACTAGCGCGAGAGTCCCTTCAGTCGACTACTCCTTGTGTCACTCGAACTCTGGTTTTTTTACTCAGCCAGCCCATCTCATCCGCTTCTCCGCGCTCTCTCGCTCGCTCGGTAGCTGTAACCAGGGTGTCAGGAATAAAGGTGATAAAAACTAAACAACACCTAATTTTTTGCGACGTAGACGAGTATGCAAGTTTAGAATGACATTGCAATTTCACCTACTGATTGAAATTAATTCTAAGAAGTTTGACCGAGCGTGTCTATGGTGGGAAGCAATTCGTATAACTCGTTGCTTGTAGAAGCACAATTCGTCACAATTTTCCCGCCGCGTTATCTTATACAATAATAACATTTGTCAGCTGAGGCCCTCATACTGGGAGATATACATTTTTTTTGCTATAAAATGCTGTACCCTTTACACTTAAATCAAAGAGATATGCTGAAATTAGGTTGTTATTTAAAACGATTTTTCTCATTTCTCGTTTTGTTAACGCTTTGTTATAATAGGCTTAAATGTATTGTAGGAAATGTCTCAAAGGCTGCAATGAGGAAGACATTTTTAAACTGTGTGATAAAACGGAGACATTGATAACGTGGATAGATGGAGGTCATCTTTCACAGAGATAAACACAAATTACGACGTGTTTAAAAAGTTTATAACTGCTTTTATAAATGCAATGATTCCACCGCAAATAGGACTTAGTCGAGACAGTATTACACGAAGTAAGATATAACATTCTATGCCTTTAAGTAAGAAAATTTACTTAATATCTAGTTGTATCAATACTCAATACATACAAAAATTAGTATAGATGATATAGATGTAACATACTTGATGGTAATTGTGCAGGGCTTGTAAATTAATTCTTATCATTGTCAGCTTGCAATATATATATTTTTTATCAAATTGAGCAGTAATCATGCAATCTTCCATGTGTATTTAAATAAGAAATATTACTTAGATGAGTCAGAAACGTTTGAATAAACATTTCAGAGCAGAATTTCAAGGTCAAAGAAGCTTGTCCAGGGCGTTAATTAAATCAGTTTTCTCCTTTTATTTACATTTTAGATTTTGTGATTTTGGAACGAATGCGAAGTATAGTTTCGATGCATTTCGGGACGTTTGTCTGGCGAAGGCCGGTCGGATTTGGAATTAGCAGAATTTAACGAGGCTGGCAACTGGTTTATAGCGTCTGTATCACCGCTGACAGGATATTAATGCAGCTTTAAACATTATGCCTTAAGATTTACGTAACGTCTTCAATAGATAAATATAATTTCCTCCAATTACAACGATGAAATTAATCTATCTTATTATAACGGGTCTTTGTTCGTTTTTTAAAAATCATCAAGCTATGTTTCATGTTACAATATTAAATTCCTATAAGAGTAGAATTTTCCAAAACTGAACATATTTTTCCCTCTAAAGGCATGCCAGGTTCTTTTAAAAGAATATTAGCTACATGCAGTCTCTGGAAATTTGGACATGTCTTAACCTCACGTATATTTGTTCGTCTATCGAATTCGAATCCTCCGGAAGTTAAATAATACAGAGTACTTATTTATTTTAATTTTGTGAACATTTAAAAGTCAATGAGGAACTTCGTTTGGTATAGTAATTGTACCGAAAAACTGGCGAAAAAAACTGTCTGAAATATTATTGTCGTTTCATTCATTCTCGTTGTAAAAACGATGATAACAATATGTTTCCGTAAAGATTTTTCGGGAGTGGAAACTCACGCAATGTTTATAGACTCGACGAAAAGTTTCAAGGTAATTACGAAAAATATCTGACATCTGTTCCTATTTAAATCAAATGTTTGGAAAAAATATAAAATAATTTATACAGTTTTATGTTCCAAATGAAATGAAAGATTTTTTTTATTATCAAAGACGATAGTAAAATGAATTTGTTGAATGAATTCAGGAAAAATTGCTTAATGTTTACGATTGTTAGTGGTAAAGAGGAAATTTTATGTCTACATAACGTTGTAGTTCGACCCACGATGGGCTCAATTTTCCGCAACTCCACGACTAGCGCGTATTTTTGCGAGACTTCACATATCTTTAAATTTCTTCGCCGATTTGTGCAGGTTTCACATAAAACGTTTACATAATATTCCTATGATTTGTATTTTGTTAGTAAATAGATTAGAAAATAACTATAGAATTTTCGAAGGAAGGAATAGGTTTGTTATGATACATGTCTTTGAGCCGTGGAAATTCACGTTAAAACATAAATCAGGTCAAAAATTTGTGCATCGTTCATACTGATAAATACTGCCCTTACTATGTTTGTGAATAAAAAAGATAAGATAAGACAGTGATTGCTGCTACTTACGTTAAGGAAGGAAAGAGATTTTTCGACATACTATCTTTGCTCGTATCTGTTTTTATAATAAAATGTTGGCAAAAGAACTTCGCTAAAATCAAGATTTAATTATTTGCAAATATAAACAAGTATCAATTAAAATCTAATTATACTAAATATCATTACCAGAACAACATTAAATGAAAAGAGCATATTTTTACTCTAGGATGTATTTTAATAGTAATTTTATTTACCACATTAAAATTTAATAGTACCAGTAATAGTGGTCACATGTAGAGATTGTTATTAATAAATTGAATATTACTCCCAAACCGACCGGTCTATTGTCATTCAGTTCTCAGCATCAATTGGTCGAAGTCATTCGGTCCGTTTGTACCGATACTAACGCTGACCGAATGACTTAGTTTACGTTCAGTGCCCATGATAAACATTATTAAAGTTGCTTTCAAGTTTTGATTGGAGTTCAGATCAAACAGCGGTGCGGTCTTCGATGACGTCATTTGAAACGCAAACTACCGTCTACAAATTAACCTGAGCACCTCACGTTTTTCTTGTCGTTTAACTTCTTTTACTTTTAACTGCTGCTTGTTTTTTTTTAAGTTTAATACTGCAAGTTTGTAATGTTAAGTTATGTTTAATTTAAGTTAAAAACTAACTTTACTTGATACAAATTTCGTTAGCCATTTTAACACCAAATAAAGGAAAAAATTTCACTTTAATAATGAGTTATGTTATAAATTAACTTCACTTTTGGAACAAAAAACAGACTAGAGTTTTTTCAAGGGTTTCTTCAGTAAGAACTTCAGGATCAGGTCTCGGTGCATATAATATAGTTACTATAGCTTATTTATGAAGTAATATGAAAATCTCTATGAGATTAAGAGTACAACGGCCACCGGTCAACGAGCAGAGAGAAGCCAACAAGGGCAATAATCAGCTCGTTGGATGTCCAACACTCGGGGAGCGGTGCGCCTAATCCGGTTACACTCATCTCTATGTCGTTGCTACCTTAAAAATGAATAAAAATTTAAAACTCTTGACGTATTAATAAGGAGGTTCTATAGTTACTGAAAAGTATTTTAAAATTTAATAACTATAAAAGAATCGCTAAAGGTTTTTTTTAAATATATTTTTAAGTTATTCCTAACGATTTAAGTCAAAAACTGTGTAGAATAGATATTTAACCAATCGTCTATCGTCACAAATATATTGTAAATAATATATTATGTTGTTTTTTTATAATAATCTAAAATATGATTAAAATGATTGTTGAATGAGAACATTAAATTACAATTAAATTGTAATTTTACAGGATACAATTACGATGGTGTTATGACCAAGCGAAGAGGGGGACGTTCGCTTGATGGTAAGTGACTTACTTACCTTACCGTGACATTCTGTTGTTATTATATCAAATTACAAAATGTTGAGCACCTCTGCATTTTACGAGTACTATTCTATACAAATCTACTGTTATATTTCGACATGGATCCATTTTAAATAACATTTAGATCTTTATTTGACATAATAAACGATAAATAAAAAAAAGTCCTATGTAAAAGGACAGCCGGTTTTGTCTTGCTCGCTGAACATTTTTGTAATTTGATTACGCGTTTATTCGTAGGATTAAAATTTAATTTGATTTTTATTTATTGAACTTTTGTTTTTATAACTCTACTGTACTATTGATAACATCGATGGGTCATTAGCATAAATACTATATTCCTATAATATGTTGTTATAAATGTCCCGAAGCTATCCTTACGGGTCTGTAATAATAATAAGAATGATCTATTGTGGATAGATAGGATATTAAAGCTTAGATTGACAAATAGTTAATTGCTTTCGCTGGTTCAAACAATCGGTGCCAGTCGGGTCTCGAGTGTCGAGCTACAACTGCATACTGCTGTGCACGGTGTGCAGCGCCCGGACGGTCTGTCGCCGAAGTTCTAACTTAATTATCCAAGCGCGCGACGGCAGCGACCTCTTCAAAATACTTCCACAACTTTAATCCTCACTGAAAATCCCTAAAGTGACATCAAGTACATTTAATTTACATCTGTTTTGTTGACATTTTATGTAATTTGCACGTTTGAAATTAAACTGATAAACAAGTTTGAAGCTTCGATTCTCTTTAATGTTGATTAAAAATGTACATTCATTAATTTCGTTATAATATTATAATTGTGGAAGTTACGATGTATGGATGACTGTTTCACGGTATTTCCGATACGGCTTAATAGTATTTGTTTTATGAATCATAACTTAAAATGTGTACTAAACACATTCGACATAAGCACCTCTGTGGGTTTACCCAAAATATCTTTCGATCGGCGACATCGCTGATCGAATCGACAAAAATGTATAAAACTGACAGACATTCGATAAGTCATGTGATTGTCAAGAAATATCGAATGTCATTGTTTCATAAATTTTTGACCTTCGCTATAGAATCGCTTTGTAGCGCAAGTACTTTGGGTAATACCCCTGAACTCTACTCAGGTAAAAAAATTAAATTCTCTTTTAAATTCACCGCGGACGTGGTTTCGGGCGACAACTTGTCTTATAAACTACGTACAATATTATTATGATTTATTGATATTAATATACAGAATACTTCTTGTTAAAAGCAAAGTATAAAAAGTTTATTAATAAGCTATTTAAACACTTCATAACAGATTACGTGGTGCATTTAATGTCGCAAATAGTTATTCAAAGTTTAATTTAACTTTGGCGGACGTAATCCATTCTCTGTCATTCGCCATTCAGGCCTCCGAAAAATGTCGAAGTCCTAAACAAGATAGCCGCATCGACCTTCCGATGGATTTATTTCGTTTCACTTTGACGCTTCGTGTTGAAATGTTTCCCTAATCCGGGCGTCCGAGTCAGTTACGTCACCGATGAAATACATTGTTCTATGTTACTTTTATAAATTAAACATTCGGATAACTCATGTGATTTTATTACAAAAAAAAATTAGACCAAACGAAAAGCGCTATCTAACAGATCAGAAAGTTATAGTCCCTTTCGTTAGCTGGGGAAATTAGTCTAAAATGACAATTTTTAGGAGTAAATAAGTACTGCAAAATCGGTCAAACCTTTAGGGCAGCCATACACGTACTTCTCCAAGCATGCGGCAGTCGGCCTGGCTGCATTTTGCACGGCCTTTATTTTATAGGAGGTCAAATCGGAACGGATATACTCGAAAAAACTATCACAATCCGAGGGACACGAATAAAAAATTGGAAAATACAGAACATTCGTTTCGATATTGTTTTTATCGGTTTTGTTTCGTTTAGTTCGAATAGGTAAACAGAATACAGCGAAAAGTGTTTCATGAAAAAGTTGCGGCGGATAAAAGAACAAAAATGTAACAACATTTTTCATGGTATCACTTTACAAATGATATCAAGCTTTTGATTAAATGTTAAGTTGAAAGTTTTAAATTGCGTTATATTATGAAATCGAATTGCATGTTTTTAGCATTACTATTTTTAAAGGTACTTTAGACTTTTTAGACTGTTTTTCTTAACCTTGCTAGTAAAACTTGTACTTAGATTTATTATTTATAGATTATATTGCTAAATAACATCTGGATTTAGACTTTGCATGTTTATCAAATAATTTAAATTACAAGACAATCTAAAATAAATTTTAATTTAATTTAGTAGAAGTTTATTGTGTTCTGTTCATCCTGTTTGTGTAATGTGGTGTCTTATTCTTATCGTTTTATATTGTTCTCAAAACGTTTGTTATCTCTTATAACTTTCCCTATTATACAATTAATTGCTAAACTTTAATCACTGTTATTAATTCTAGGCAACGTTTTATTTCAAAGCAATTCAAACTCGACATCGCACGAGGCAGATATTAAAAGAGTTCTCGAACTTTGTTTTGTATGTCAAAAGTGTGGATGCTAAGCGAAAATATTTATTAATTTTACACTTTCATATTTCTCTATTACTAATATTATAATTGCTAAAAGTTTCAATTGATGATTGGGATGTATCTCAAGAACAAATGAAGGAATCTTATTTTTTTATACAGATGTAGAGCATAGTTTGAAAAAACATATAGCTACTTACTGAGCTAGTAAAAAATATTTTCTATCAAATTCATCTTTTCCCTGACTTTATCAAAGTCAGGGAAAAGATATAAAGCTAAAATGAAATAACCATTAAGTTCGATATATCACACGTAGCACATCACTTATCGAACGTCGTTGTCAGTTTAATACATTTTTGTCGATTCCATCAGAGATGTCGCCAATTGAAACAAACTTTGGATAACCACCCAGATCTGTAAAACTTAACAATCTTTAAAAGTTAAATATTTTATTACCGTTGTGTCTACGCGTTGTGATGAATACGTTGACAAATAGTGGTATTATTTCACTCTATATTAAGTTGTCTGTCCACATTAGTCACAGAATGTATTCGACAGGTACAATATTTTACGGTGGAAGTTTTAGGCATGTATGACGTCATTTGCCGCCCCCTCACTATAGTTTGTACTAAGTTATATATATTGAACTCAATATTTGGAAGTAAATAACATCTTTGACTTTGTTACTTTGCTCGTCTAAAACATAAAATCCAGCGCCCTACGTCTTTGATGATCAGGGGTACCCATAGCGAACGTCTAAAATGTATGTAACTGACATTGACGTTCGATATTTCACACGTGACAAGCACATGACTTATCTAATGTCATTGCCAGTTTCATACATTTTTGTCGATTCCATCAGCGATATCGTCAATCGAAATACATTTTGGGTAAACCCCAGATCTGTACCCCGTACCCGTATTCAACGTTATCGACTGTTTGTTACTACTGTCGGAATGAACTTACTAACTATAGCCATATCACAGTCATTATTGAGATTAATTTTCCGAGGTAACTAAGAATAACTACCAGTTAACGCGGTAACAAAAGTTTTAAAAGAAACAATCGCCATGGACCTGGTCATGTGGTCTATTAATAATTGCCAGTAGCGGTGGAGTGACAAGTTGTCAGTGCGCGCCTGCTTTGAGCTCATACTATGGCGGGCGACATTCACCTAAAGGGTAACCAAACGGTTTTATCGTTTTCTAGGATATTCTTGAAAATAAACTACAAATATGACTTTGATACTGTAATGTAGAAATAATTTAGAGCCAAATTTTAGTTTGGTTATAAAAATAAATCACATTCGAAGATGTTTAAGACTCATGCATGCTTTTTACTTACATAAATACTCTTTCTTTAGATTGACCGTTTTGGCCACGACATGTAAAAACTATGACCTTGGAAGCGAATTTATAACATTTTTAACCGTAACGTAGGATACGAGTTAAGTTAACCTCAAGCTGAAGCTAACCTTTGTTCTTCATAATTGCAGTTATTTGGTTTTAATAAACAAGAGACTATCCTTAAAATTAACCAAATATGGTATACCTACACATGTCAGAATTGGTTTTGGCATAGTTGCCATGTGGAAGACATCGTATCTGACGTCGCTATTTTTAGTAACGACACAATATATTTTAAGGTTGTCGATGATTTATTTGTACTGTTCTCGGTTTTAATTTTCTTTTGAATACAATACATTTATTTGTTAATAGAAGAGAAATCCTTTTGACTTTTATTCAGGTATTTTTTTCTCAAAAACTATGGAAAGTATTTATTAAAACGGTAACTCGTGCAACCTTTGACGCAACTTTAGAAATATGCTTTTTCGTAGCGTATCGTTAGCTTAAATATAAAGAGATTTCTTTGCAAAAACCCTACCGTATTCAGGGGTAGACCTCATAAATATGTAAACCTATATTCTAAACAAAAAGGCGACTCGCATTTTTTACTTTCTTTTTCATCTACTTTATTTTAAACTATGACACGATGATAAAAGCTACTGCGGTTTAATTACGGTCTCTTATTAACACGGAATAAAATCTGATCTACATGATAAAGGTATTGATGTAAAGTAAGACGAAGAGACATTAAATTATATTACACTAACTTTTATAGTAGTAGTAGTTCGACCCATAATGGGCGCCATTTTCCGCAACTCCACAACTAGCGCGTATTTTGCGTGACTTCACGCATTACTTTTATAGTATTAAATACTCGTACATCGTGACAATTAAAATTACGCTTTTCAAAATATTAAATACAAAAACGTGTAAAGCTGGCTACAAACTTTCAGTTTAAACTGCACAGTTCTCAGTTTTGCCTGCACACGTCACTTTTAACTTCGCAGTCGAACTGAACAGTTAAAACTGAGCGTCTGATGTCGGCTTAAGGCTTCTTAAGGAAACAACATTTA
>QDHC01000885.1:448675-458987 GCA_013186455.1 Papilio dardanus tibullus | reverse complement strand
TTCAATTTGCTCTATTAATTCTTTAAATATAAACTAAGAACTATTTTTTGATAGTGATTGTGACAACCCTGCGGAAGCAAGCTGTTTCTTCCGCAAGGGCGAAGCTCAGGATGCAAATCTTTAGTATTAATCAAAATTAATTGTATTATAGATCTAACAAGAATGTACCTTATACCTTGCGACTTCGACTGCATTACGATTGAAGTCACATTGGTGTAATCAGTTGTAATCTTCGACCTGTAAGTTAATCAGGATTTGTCTGTTGTTACTCGTACCAAGTTAGTACTAGTTTTTTATATCTAACTAACGGTCGCCAACGACTTCGTCCGCGTCAAATTTAGTAATTGAAATAAAAGTTTTGAAGAAATTTGTGAAACCCTTGAATGGCAAAAGAGCATTTATTCCAATTTTCATGCAATTCTGCCAAAGGAATCACATTTCTCCGTACAAAATTTGGACCCTCATTTCGGACCCTTAGGGATCGAATTCCGTAAAATCCTTTCTTAGTGCACCCCTACGTAGTAACAGTAACCTCTATACAAAATCTCAAGTCTCTAGATTTAGTAGTTTTGGTTGTGCGTTGATTTTAATATTACAAGCTAGATGTACAAAATATATTGAAAATATCGTGCATAAAAGTGTAACTTAATTAAAAGCAGACGTGAAAAGTTCAGATTTTAGCTCAGGGTTTAGATATTTTTATTAATAAAAGTCACAAGATTCATTATGTGTCGCATATTACAAGAACAAAGTACTTTCACCGGCTTTCAGTGGACGGTGAAAAATGTCTGTAATGAAATATCATTGTACACTGCAAAGCATAATTCTCAACATCCTTTTAATATATTCACTCACTCTTTTAGTTTTTGCTCGTATCTATTGGAGCTGATATTTTATGATTCCATTACCTGTAAGGAAAAAGAGCTGTCAATTAGATTACATTTTTTAATTAAAATGTATGAAGTCTACTTTATCTAGTGGTTTATTCAGATAAATTAATTGATTATTTATGTCCCGATCGTGCTCTAGTTTGAATTATTTCAGCAAATACTTTCGAAGCTCGTAGTTATTATTTACCTAACGCTCTTATGCCTTGGTCGCACCAGGATAGTAGTTTATAGTAAACTGATCTATTTAAATTATATTACTACTATTCGGACACGTTTATTTAATAAATTACTTTTATTTACTAAATTACGGTGAAGGAAAACTTCGTGATGCAACCTGTACATATCGGCAAAGAAATTTACAGATACGTGTGTTCGACTGTAAAAAGAAATCTGTTTCCATAGAATTATCTTTAAGTTATCTTCATTATTATGAACAAGCTTAAAGTTTTTTTAAACAAGGCAGTCTAAATTCTAAACGAAGCCCCGCATAATTTATTTTCGTTACACATACGTATGTTTTCACTCGACCAAGCAACACGATCCTCTTGGAATGCTTGTATTCATTTCAGACATTTGTGATAAGTATATTTATTTATTACCAAGACCTGAATACATCCAAAATTATTTAACTAAGTTTATCTTCTATGTGAGTATTTTAATAATAAGCCTATTAGGAATTACGTTCTTTTTTTTAATTCGATTTATTTCCCTAACCGTGTTACAGATAGTAAGAACCATTGTCATATTTTTAACCGAATAAATATTTCGTTTTATTTTGTTTAGGGCTTGGCTCCGACCTCAAACCTATCAATAAATAGCTTTAGCTCACAAATAATAGTATTTTATGAATATTAAAGGTCTGAATGGTTTGCATAAGAGGTGTATACTATTAATGTATTCTATACTACGTTATTTTGTACTTTTTAGTTTTTTTGAACTCAGTTTTTTTTTTTTAAATTACCAGTTAATTTTTTTATCTTCATTACAAAGTAAGGTAACAATTACGTAATATTCAGTGGAAAATGTTGTGCAAATAACTGAGATTCGTTCATCCGTATATCGCTTTATTCGTCCGAAGCTTTATTCCACGTCGTACATTCCGTTTTCCCTGTGATACGAAGAATGTAAAGCGCGCGTCGTCAGAAATGCAATGAACTTTACCTCCGCTCCACCTATTGTCCAACTTAAGATATTTGCAACATTATTGTATGGACTTCATTGAAAGCGCTCAAAATTGAAACTCGAGGGACAAGAGCTATTTAAATGATAACTGATTTTTTTAGTAGCTAATATTAGAAAGAGTTCTTATGTTTTTATTTTAAAAGGCGAAATGTCATAGATACAATATTGTGTACACGACGAGCGGGACTACTCAAAGAATCTTTCGATTGACGGATATCGCTGATGAAATCGACAAAAATATATGAAATTGACAATGACATTCGATAAGTCATGTGAATATCACGAGTGAAATATCGAACGTCATTGTCAGTTTCTTACATTTTTGATGTTCGCTATCGAATCGCTTTGTAGCGCATGTACTTTGAGTAATCCCCCTGAGGGGTCGATATCTCACACGTGACAAAGACACGACTTATCGAATTTCATTGTCAGTTACATATATTTTTGTTGATATCGCCAATCGAGAGATACATTGGGTAGCCCCTCAGTACAATGGAATTTAGAGTAGCTAATCTATAACGTAATCTCGGTTAGTAAAATCTCTTTGTATTTTCGATATTGGCATACCGCGTTATTTCGTACACAATGTTTATGAAGCGATGTAGTACGGCTGCGGTCAATGAATGTACCTAGGCGACATTATCTCGACAATTAATCGCACATCAATTGTGCAGCGAGCCGCGCCGACAAATGATATTCCAACATTAATTGAACACGTTATATGCAATGTATTACGCGTGTCAACTAATTTATTATTTTGGCAATTTTAAAATTAGCTATAAATAATATATTATACGTACCTAATATAAAATAATACAGTCAAACCTGTAAAAGCTAGTCATTTACTGGTCAAGACGAGCTACTTCTATAAGCGAGAAACTCGGATTAGTGAGAAACTTCTTGCTTGTCAAGGTCCGACTGTTATAAAAGCAAGTGATAGTTCCAAATTTCATTTTGCTATTTAAATTTTAAATTACATGACCTATTGAAAAAACGTGTTATTAAATAAAGTGAATTTGTAATGAGCGTGTAATTTGATACCAATAGATAAACGCTAAATAACTGTAACAATTCATGACCTAAATATTGATAATTTCGCTACGTCAGATAGTAAATAAATATACGTCAGCCGTAAAGTGGTGATAAAATCAGCACTCAGTTTTCCACGATCACGGGATCTGTCGCCCGCGAATATTTATAGCGTAGAAAGAGAAAGATATAGAAGTGGCAATAGCGTATACGGTTGAGGCAAAAAACATGCCTTAGACTACGTTATACGTATGTTGTGTATGCATCATTTTACGGTTGTAAACCAATAACATCATGTCTCAAGCCTTTGCCTGGGACGTATGAATAATTAGTTTACCGAAAATACACTTGGAGCACCACAATACTATGTGATACGTCACATTTATTTGGGTTTTATTTCAAGACCCAAACAAACAATATCGCATACGGAGAAAGGGACCAAAGATCTATGTCACTGTCTTTGTCACGTTACGTTTATTTCGTATAAATGTGTCACAGGCGCTATCAGTTTGACATATGTCATGTCGCATCTGCCTTTTTTAATCTATGATTTATAAAGGTAAAAATGTACTAGATTAGCTCGTCATCGCCACTCGCCACTCGCCACTCGCTTCTCGTTACTCGGCACTCGCCGCGCTGTCTTGGCCGAGCCCACTTCCGTCGGTAGATTCCGCAGCACGTGATAGATAGAATTAGAACCGTGTATTCTATATTGACTCAGTTATGCGAAATCAGTGGACTGATTCTCATCTTTTAATTCTAGTCACAAAAAACATAAGATTTATAGAGCCGATGTCAGGCAAAAACCGGCCTTAAGCCAAAGTAAAATCTGCATTTTTATCGCAAACTCGATCTAACGAAGCTGTAAGTTAAAGAACACCACAGACGGTGGCCTAAGGCATTTGGTCTTGAAAAATTCCGAACGAATATGACCACTAAAATTGGAACAGTACTTTTCATGATAATCATTTTGGATTTTCATATCACTTGTGTATTTTCTATAGACAATAGACCTAGTAACAATTTTCTATAGATAATAGACCTAGTAATAATAGACCTAGTAACAACAAAGTACATTCGCTACGAAGCGATTCTATAGCGAACGTCAAAAATGAATGGATCTGAAAATGGCATTCGATATCTCACTCGTGACAAACACATGACTTATCAAATGTCTATGTCAGTTTCATACATTTTTGTCGTATCTATCAGCGATATCGCTTATCGAAAAGCACTTTTGGTAGCCCCCCTGGATTGTTTTCTTTGGAAGTAGTTATGGCTTTTACTGAATAATATCGCCTCGCTCTATTTCTATGAAACGCTAAAGTTAAATATATTTTTTAACTAAATTGTATTGTTTATTTATTATCATATTAAGAAATATGTTCATTCTTTTAATTTAATTATCATTATACGTGAGTTTCCGGTGCTGAAATTCTTGTACAAAATATTTTGTCTTTTCTATTTCTTTTAAAATCATTTTATACAGCTGCTTCGGCAATTAAAGTTCACGTTAATTATAGTAAATATATAATATTTAGAGGTCGCAGCCTAAAGGCTTAAAATTAAAAAATAAAACTGTGGTTATTATTAATACGTCGGTGATGAAAATATAAATTCTAGATTTAATGTGTCTCGGGACATCGAGAATTTCAAGGCGTTTCACAATGAAGGTAGAATTCCATTGTGTTAATACTTGTTCTCATTCCTTTGACATAAACAGAGATTAGAGTGTGTATTAATACATGTCCACGGCAGTGAAATTCTACGGCATAACATCGCATCGTTTGAAGACGCACCGTTGAGTCGTAACCGTTAAATTTCAACATTACGACTGTCATTTGTCTCGCTGCTGACGTCTGATGATCATTCTGTTAGATGATGATAAATAGACCTGACATTTTTACAGTAAATTAAAAAAGATATCAAGACTATGGTTTCTATTATTATTAGCTAATAGCAATCATGTTTTTTAAAGAATATAATGTCGAACCTCAATAAATCAGAGTCCAAGGTATTTGTCTCGTTTATAAATGTTTCTCTCTAATCCGAATTTCTCGCTTATCTAGGTTTTAATGTAATGTAGTTATAGCGTTTCCATGTTGCAACGAAAATACATAGTCATTGATAAAGTTTAGTAGACAGGTTTCGAGACTAACTCGCGTGTTTTGACGCATTGGCAACGATAAATCGGTCAGTGGATGAACATTTTCAGCGTAACCCTAACTTCCGATGAGTAAATGTAAGCAAGCTGGTATTTATCAAACTCTCTATTTATACAAAATATAATTGCTAAAATTCGTATAAATTTTATTTTGGATCTACGGTATATCGTTTATATATTCACTTATGCAGCCCTGAATTTCAATTTCTTTTATGAAAAACTAATTTGAAACTTGGATAAAAATGTATTTTGAAGTGTTTCTGTCGTCAATAAATTAAAATCGTTTGAACAGCTTGTCCATTTTTCAGGTGTGATTTTAAATAAATAAATTGTTCCAATTAAATAAATAAAATAAGCTTTTAGTTAGAGTGAATTAGTTTGTAAAATATTTGTTATCATTTTGACTTCACAAGATTGTTTATAGAAGGTCGTTACAATGAAGTATTAATTGAACGTTAATCAGTATAAATCCAATAAATTTCGTTCTCAGGTTTCGTCGGTGTACGGGCCAATTGATTGATTTTCAAACTACCCTGTTAAATGCCAAATTAATTTCGTCGTAGTCTAATAAGTTCGCTAACAACGAGATTAATTTTGTGAAATACACCGCTTGTGGGATTTTCTGGATAGTTTGGTGCGTCGTATAGAAGATAGGTTATAGACGTCGCATGTTAGGTTAGTAGAGACTTCCAAGAAAACCTCGCCTTTGGGACCGGATCAATATAGTCCTGTTTAACCTGTTTAGTGTACAATGTAACAGACACACTGTACAATTTATTAGTCTATACTAATATCATACAGAGGAAAAATTTGTATATTTGCATGTGTTGAAATAACTCAAGAACTACTGGGCCGATTTCTTTCACCATTAGAAAGCTACGTTATCCCCGAGTAACATAAGTAATATGTTTTAATTTCACGCAGACGAAGTCACGTACAGCAGCGTAGTTAATAACATAAGTACTGATTTTCTGAAATAAACAATCTAACAGGGAGATATTACTTTATATTATTTAATCAGTTTTGTTTAAATAAGCAACTATTAAAAAAAAACGAAAAAATAATTCTTGTACATTTTGAATGTGATTACTTAATATTTTTTCTAGTTAGTAAAGACAAGGTTTATAAATGTAAAGGTACTGTTATTATTTCATTAACCTCCTGGCAATATTTAAAAGTATATTTAATGTTTTTTTTTTTGGTGGAAAACTCTTGTAATCCCGAATTAATAGGAGCAAAGGGTTTACGCCTCTGCTTCAAATAAACGGGCTTAATAATTTCCTTGAAAAATATTATAGGATTAAATAAAATCGCTAATTGCTCGTAATATAATAAATAATTACAAACGCAAGTTACGACCTGTTCCTGAAGGATTTATCAAATTGCAATTCACCAAAGAAGCTGTCAACTTCGACTTAAATCAATTCCAAGTATTATTCTAGGAAACCAATTAACGTTAAACTCCAATTACTAATTAATAAATCTGGTTATATTCTGCACAATATTTGTATATTTTAAAGGTGTTTTTGTTTTATCCGTTATAGTGTTACGGTGCATCAATTTGTCGGTGGTCTAATGTATTTCTGTGCGTACGTATTAGCTTACGGGACGTATCTGGAACAACGCGAGCACCGAAACGGTTTCGTTCGGCTCCTATTTTTCTCTTTACCATTACCGTTGGACACTGGCCAATAACATTTTAACTGATTGACTCCGTGAAAACGCAACACCTATATAATAATAACACTATTCTGTTATTTATTGTTCCGAATTGCGCTTACAACAAACGAACTATGACTAATGTTGTAAATCTCAAGCTCTTGTATACAATTTGTTACTGACTTGTGACGTCTTTTAATATATTAGGGTTGGTAGCATTGTGTCATTAATGTATGTTTTTTCTAGTGTACTTTAGTGACAACCCTATGTATAATGCCGCTGGGAAAATCGTAAATCTGTAATGAAATGAATAGAGTTATTGACTTTGCTTTTAATAGGAGGAAGTTGTAAAGCGCCCTGTGATTGCCGACGTGTGCCTGCGGTATACTTTTGTTATACTCGTAGAGCCAATTAATATGTTAGTTTTATAGAGTTCGCAAGTTTAATTAGTTAAAAATGGTTTAAAGAAAAAAAAATGATTGAAAGTTATTATCTTATCATTTGTTGTAATGTAGCAATAAGATAATGTCTTTCAAGAAATATTTTCAACGTAAAAATCAATGAAAAAATATATATTCTCTCTAATTTAAAACTCTTGTGATACTTTAATATTTTTCTAATATTCTGAACGCTACGGTGCGACATTGAAACGTCATTCGGCTAGGTGAAAAGAGAGAAAAAAAAATGTTTCCTCATTTACTCAACCATACCGAGTTACGTTGAAGGCCATATGGAAAATTTGGCCCATTATATTATAATTAAACGTGTTTACACTTCGCACACTTTAACAATGGAGAAGATTGTGAACAGTATCATTCGATCACACTCTCGCAGCGGCTCGGATTAAAATAATATCAGAATATAACTAACAAGCAAACTTTTAAGGGAAAAACCATGATTTAGTCCGCATACACACGAGCGCTCTTTCAACGCGCGCTTAAAAAGCGTTGAGATAGAACAAATGCATTTCGATGTTCCAATTTTTATCGTTGCATCGTTGGATTTTGACCGCTGGACGAACGCAACAAGAGTCATTTTACAGCGATCGTGTGAGTGAGGGCGTTGAAAAAGCGTTAACGCCGACATTAAAAAAGCGTCCGTGTGAATGTAGGCTTACTTACATTCTTCCAATAGAAACACAAGTTTGTTCATAAGTGTACACATGGACATCATCAAGTAGTCTGCTTGTTGTTAAAAGTTATAAGTGATTGCTAAAATATCTCCTTGTTTAAAAGCCTTTAGTTGTAGAAAAGTAAAATAACACACAATTTGTGGCCGATGGTATGTTAATGAAATAAAGATGGACGGGAAGGTAAATTGTCAATTTTCCTGATGTACATTTATGAACGCGTGTGTACCAATTGTAATATGATAACATCATTGTCAACATGTTTTTGTTATTTATGTTGGATAAGTAAAACATGACGTTTATTGCTTTGGGTTTCCATTACCTAAGCAATGAACACAAACATTTTTTGTACCTATTTATTATAAATGTAATACTAACACGTTTTTAAAGTAATTGCTGAGGACTGCTGCAAAATCATAGGTGATACTTGTTTTTCATAGCTTTTTACTATTTCTACTTGATGTAGCTTAGTACAGGCATTAAAGAATATTTGTATAATTGACCGCATTCCTTGAAAAATTACCGTTACCATAGCAACGGATTAAATTATTCCTGTTAAAATAATCACGAGAAACTTCCCTTGCCAAATAATAGGAACTCTTATCAAAATTATTAATTAACTTTTGATAAGTTTTTTAATCAAAATTTGCTCTTTTATTAAAAAAAAAACTTTTAAAACGTGACTTTTAAGAAATAATTGAAAGAATAAAATAAAAATCATAACTTCCGAGAATTTTATTTTTAGAAATATTCCTGATATTGCAACACGTTACGAGTTACTAAGGTTTCATCGAGTTAATTGAAAATATTTTCTTTGGGTTACATAATTACATTAGATGTGAAGATGTGTTTTGATCATCTGTTATATTAATCAAACTTTAAATAACAGTAACATAATGCCTTCTTTGAGTCTGAACTTTTTTCTAGAACATAATAAAGACTAGAGAGATAAAGTTTGCCTCGCCGTTCAATAAAATATTTAAGCGTATCTCAGTTTTTACGTTCATTCAAAGATAGGTCGGCCTCCAACTAAACCGATAGGGTTAATAAACTTTAAATCAATATTTGATATCTTTTATTTTCAGATCTTATGAAACTTGAAATCTCGTGAAGTTAATAAATTTTACTAAGCTCTGAGGTTCTTACGTCTTACACAAGATGAAGCACTTACTAATTAACAAGTTGCTTCCAAACCGTAGAAAGAGAAAGATATAGAATTGGCTATAGCGTATACGGTTGAGGGACAAAACTGCCTTAGAGTACGTCATACGTATGTTGTGTTTGTATCACTTTACGGTTTTAAACAAATAATATGTCTTAAGGTTTTGCCTGGGACGTAAGAAAAAAAATAGTTCACCGAATACGCTTGGAGCGCCACAATACTATATGATACGTCACATTTGTTTGGGTCTTATTTCAGGAACCAAACAAACAAAATCGTATACGGAGAAAGGGACTAAATATCTATGTCACTGTCTTTGTTACGTTACGTATATTTCGTATAAATGTGTCTAAGTCACTGTCAGTGTGCCATAGGTCTCATCTGCTTCTTTTAATCTATGTTCCAAACGCTCAACTTTTCTTGCGATATTTATTGCATAACTGAGCTGCACTAAAGATTTTAAGGCGATAAAGTTGATCACACCTTTAATAACAATATTAGAAACTAGCTTTTGCTCGCGGCTTCATCTGCGTAAGTACAGCAATTAATATAGCCTATGTTATTGACTGATTATATAATTCTTCATGTGTTATATTTTTTTCTTTTAATGTTTTCAATAGAAACGTATGAAGAAATAAAACACGTGTTTATTCCCTATTGATAAACGATTGCACAAATTGAAGAGAAATCTTTTAAATTATGATACAAAATATAATAAAGAAATGTAATATATTAATTAAATAATGGTAACAACACATTGTCTATTAAGTTTTAATTTCTTTGTTATACTTATATGTCACGATTGTTATATATTATCACGAGTTTTATAATATACTGTATTTCGTTATGAAATATATTTTATATCACTACATAACATAGAAGACGTAATTATTTAAACGACTATGTAGCAAAGTGTAATAGTGTTTTCAATAGTCAAGCCTGGGTAAGCGAGTTTCCAAGGTACGATATTTGTAGCGCTTATAGAGGTAGCTCGTCGGAACCATAGAATGACTCTCGCTTATAGAGGTTTCTCGCGTATCCAAATTAAATCTATTTAAAGTGTAGGAAGCAATGTAATTTTTATTCAGCCTTTAACA
>QDHC01000885.1:407860-448503 GCA_013186455.1 Papilio dardanus tibullus | reverse complement strand
TTTGACTTCGTAGCAAACTACTCAGCTTCAGATTGAATAATCTAATCAGATAGATACAGATTGCAATCAACGTCCGAACCCTCTAATTTATTACTCGTATATGTTACTAATATATAGCTTTCATTTCTATGACTTTTATAATTTTAGGTAAATCTTTGCGTTCCTTGTTGTTTAATAGCTGTAGTTGGCTATAAAATATAAAACATTGTTACAAACACTTCTGTCTACAAGCTAGTATGGTTTAGATAAGATACACCTACCTAACTACGGTAGGTTCCGCTACCTTGACATATTTAATATATAATAAGATTGGTGAATAGATAACGATCAACTATATTTGTATATCTAGATTAGATGCACCTAAAATTTTAATATAAACAAGTACGAATATAACCTATTGTATTTGTCATCATTGTAGGGTATTGGCTATGGTCTGGTTGTCTCTGAGTGTCTCGAGCATCACATGTTGACAGTCGTGACAGACGTCATGCCCGGCGAGAGGCGGTGCGCGTGTTGGGTACATTTGTATTCATGTTGTAGTGATGGTTCAGACACCCAGAGAGAACCAGACTATAGCCAGTGCACTACAATAATCATTAGTAACTTAATTCCTCACTAAAGTGCTCCAAGCCTACCCTTATTTGCATTGACTAGGGCATAGTCAACCATGCCACATGTTAATTAATATCCACTTAAGCTTAAGCTACGAAAATCAAACTGAATACTACAGACAGATTTCTGCAATAGATAAAAAGATATTAGTTACGTTGGCTACTTCAGAGAGAGGAAATTTATAGAAAAGGGATCCCTGTTCCGTTGCCCTTTTTTATCATTTCCTTATTAGAAAAGCCTTCTGTTCAACGTGAAGCTAGTAGCGAAAGGCGTTTTATTTAAAATAAAATTGTAGGTGAAATAAGATTTTGTTCGTAGTCGTGTGACATTGTGTAGGAAGTGTGAACTTTATTTAGTTTTCAATGCGCCTGCGAGCGAGGCGTCTGCATACACGGTATTAGACCAAATACAAATATATTTTTACCAAAGGAAATTCAACGCGAACAAGGAAAGAGTGTTATATAACATTTCAGTTCAAAATATAAATATATTTTATATAAAGAAGTGTACGTATTCTTTGAAGTTGTACTTATTTATTTGTTAACAATGTGGTCACACTTTTATTATAACTATGGAGTATTTTCATGTAAGATTTCCTCGTATTTTATGTAATTCTAGACTAGAGTATGCTAATTTAATATTAATAACGGATAGTATTACAATGTCTACTAGCACTGGACAATAATTTTACATATCAATAAAATTATAATTTACCTAAATATTAACTGTGAGGTAATGTTTAACACAGTTTATTTCTTATTTTACATAAATAAATTAATAGTTGAAAAAGTTTAAAACTGGATTCAATGTAGAACTTCAGCGTTAATTGTCTCTTAACGAAGTTGGAACAGTTTCTTAAAACTTGCAAAATCTTGAAGGAAATAAGAGGTATAGAATTAATGGTTTTCCGGAATGCAATATTATATTGAATCGGCATTTATACATCTATCTTTAGCATGGCTGAATATAACGTGGCCTACGGCGCCAGCAAGGCTAAATTGGTTATAATAGATTGGAAAATAGTTTACGCGTTAAACACTTCAAACTTATCGTTCGAAAGTTTTAAGCCCCTAAGTACTTTAAAGTAGAAAGTTCATACTTTATAATTTTGCTTGAATTTAATCTTCGTAGAACACTTAAATCATTGAGCGCAAATTTACGTAGCAAATAAATTATTTGGATAATTTAACACTGTTTGAGGGATAATAGATATTGCTTTTAATTCAGGTTCAACTTTAAAGCAGTATAAAATGTTATCAGTGATGTGACTGACGGGTTGAGTATTGTTTGTAAAACGAAGACAGGGGACAGCACCACTCGACGCATGTCTTGCCTTACCTATGGCGTGCAGCCACAAATTAATTCAAAATCTAACAACATCGGGTTGTATCTTGTGACCGTGGCCGGTGCACCGCAAAAGAACAGTATAGGCGGAGTTTTCGTAGTCGCCAAGCACACAATGCGCATCAGAAATAACCGGATAATGCTGACGCGCCGTCGGAGCAGACGATGGTGCCAAGCGAATCACATGATTCACATTTTAGGCGGGTCACGAGCGAGAGCGACTCCCACATACGTACGGCACATTAACGAGACGATTCCGTCGGCGTGCGTGCGTACGTATCCAGCGGCTCTGTGACTAGTTGACCATCGAACCGTATTCACTACTGAACTCCGATTGAGACGTTCTAACAGATATCCTATTCATTGTTGAGAAAAAAATTACTTATACTTTCGTAGACCAGAAACTTCAAACGATTTTATGTTTACGTCACGCTAGTTTAGATTTAGGAGCATAAAATAAAGTATTTTTATTTTATTTGTGTGGAAGCAGGTGAGGCGCACGCAGCGGACACGCCGACGGTGCGGGCGTACGCATTGGCCGCGCACGCACCGGAGCGCGCGCCGCGTATCGCCCGCACGGCCGCGCGGCACGTTGACGCGCGCTCAATAAAATTTATCTCCGTCGAGCATGAAACTGTGTCAGTTATTCGCATTCTCTATTTTTTAGTGCTATTTGTGTTCGATATTTATTTGTGTTAGCAACAATATTTATATTCCGTTGAATTGTTTGGGGCCGCGTTAGTATCTTCATTTCGAGGAATGTCTTGTCACGTTTGAGGCAACTTGTGACGAATTAATATTAAGAATGGTATATAGAAAACTTTGTATTTACACTTGATAACTTGACTGATATTATATTGTTCTTTCTCAAATAACAATAAATTTATTCACAATTTCGGAAATAGATTTTTAAAATATAATTTAAACTTTGTTATATGCGTTTTGCCCTTTATTCCAAAGTGTAAATCAACTAAAAACTTTGTTGTTAAATCGATATTGCAATGAAATGCAAATAAGCATAGAAAACCATGTAAAATTAAAGAAACACAGAGAACGCCACTATACATACAATTAAGGTATTTACTTATTTGAATTGCCTTTTACTATTGATATCTGGTTTACGAACCTTAACCAAGATTGCATTCCCTTTACATCAGGCACGTGTCATAATGTCAGTAGATATATCAAATAGCGGTAATTAATGTCAAGCAATACATTGCTGCTTGCAGGCGAGACACAATCAAACGTCAATCAGTTACGCCGCAATGTACATCGCCCGCTACAAATTATATCGTCCTACTTATACGCTAAAAATGTACAATTAGTAAGTTCATGACATTTATGTTAGTTTCATACAAAGGTAGACCATTGTTGCAGAGGAGTATGACAACACAATAAGCTACTGCTTGAGTTCACATTTACTGTCTAAATAGGTACTAGCCTCCTCGACTAGGGATTTTCAGCAATGCAATACATTTTTGCATACTTTTAATATAGCAATCGCTCAAAAAGCGCATTATTTGTTTGTGTCCTCGTGTAAATATCGAGCGGAGAGATATTGCAACGAAATGTAAAATGCTCAAACAGTGAACACGTCCTTTCTATCTCGTCGTAGAAAACTTTGACGGTACAAACTCTAGAATGAAGTTCAATGACCCTCTTCTTTGTTAGATAAGGAACACTGAACATGTTGCTAATAGAGGGAACTCCTTCGACCTAGATTTCTAGATTTAAATTGTAATTAAATAGGATTGCGTTAGATACAATAGTGAACATGTGTATATGAGAAAACCAAACTTCAATAAAACCATCTAAAACATTTTATGAATTTTACGTTTTACAGTTTACAAAGTTTATTTTGTGATGATAAACACAGCTAACCTCTTTCTGTTCAAATTGCACGTCTGACAAATTTTTTATTTAATTTTATGTCAATAAATCGCTATACTTATGTATGGTTTTTGTTTAATGTGCGAGTTTTAAAAATGATACAGGAGTAGCGACTACGAGTGAATACCATGAACTTTTGCAATAAGTGAATTTTTAATAAATGTTATATGAAATTGGCTATAAGTAGTTATTGCATACTGTTTGTAAATGTAAAAGGGGATTTATTTTCTAGAAAAGACCACTTCAATTTACCTCACTGAACTTTATTTTTACAGCTTCATCGGAAAGCGAAGTAAATATGAGATAGGTTGATTCCACTTTGACTTTTTCCAAGATTTTCTTGCTTTACATTGCTTTGTGGAAATATCTGTTCCTAGAAAGTTTAAACCAATACGGCTTCGATTTCTATTCAAGAAAAGAAATTAAATTTTTCAATAAGACAATCTAAAAGCTGTTCCTCTGATGTTGTGGATGTATGGGACCACTTCACTTAACTTATTTGAATCTTAGCTTTTTCTCTAAATAAATAAAGTCCGTCTTTCTTTTTTGAACATTAAAACATCTAATAAAAGATCACGTAGAAAATATACTGTAAAGTATTATTATAAAGACAGCAATATCTATTATATTTGATACTAGTTGTTGTGCGCGACTTCGTCCGCGTGGAATTAGATAATGTAGCTTATGTTACTCGGGGATAATATAGCTTTCTAATGGTGAAAGAATTGTTGAAATCGGTCCAGTAGTTCTTGAGTTATTTCAATACATACAAAAATACAAAGTTTCTCTCTTTGTAATATTAGTATAGAAATATATTGGAAAATAAAATTTAATATAATATGTAATTAGAAATTTCTCGGAAAAAAGTAATGAGCAAAAGAGCAAATGCGAAGCCCAATAATTTCGGTTAGGGTTTCATTTTTATCCGCTTTATTTTTAATAAACATAACATTATTAAAATATTAATAATTTATTTTCTCTTTCTGGTGATTAAAATAGCTAAAAAAATAATAAAAGCTAATGAAAATATTAGATATTGCAAGTTTGTGTGAAAATTGCGATAATGGGTCCTTCAAGAAGCGATCTCCTTCTAAAAGCCCAGCGACGCTTTTGCAGTTTCTCTGGTATTAATGATGTCCATGGTCGTTGATGATCACCTCGTTGTTTAAGCTGACAGTTTGCTTCTCCTTTAAAAAAAAGTGTGACGCGACCAATTGGATAGTACTATATTTGTAACAGATTCGAATTTGTCAGTCTGGTTTTTAAAAATAAACAACATTTGAAAATACTTCCTTGAGCTTATCGTAAAACTGCTACATATCAATCTTTTATATCCAATTAATTTTTATTTTTCTCTTGGATCTTACACCGTTGAACATCGATGTTATTTCAATTTGTTTTATATATCATTATGAATCTTATTACAATAGGCATTGAAGTGCAATTTGCGTGTGTGGAATGAACAAATAGCGATTGTTGCATTAGTGGGGCCAAGGTCGGAACTCTATGTTTAGGTTGTTGATGAGTGAAGGGGGGAGCGAAGCGCCGCGGCGGAGGGGGGGGAGCAGATCAGCTGTGAAATATGAAATCAAGATTTTAAAAAAAAAATCAAAATGTACAGAGTGAGCTTACAAAATACATTACGAAAATATTTCAACCAAAAAACGTTTCTTTTTATGTAGTAAATGTGAATGAAGAAAATATTTACATTTTGACAAACAGTGTTAGTTTAACAGCCGACATAAAGTGCCAGATTTACTTTTAGATTAGTAAGTCTTTTTTAGTTAGCTATGAAAATATCTGTTGTCGATTAATTTTTATTTTAACAAGTTCAATTGTTGTTTAATGAAATACCAACCTTGTAGTATACTAGTGCGTACAAGGCTTCATCGACGGAACGACGAAAATACTCAACAACTGAACAATATGAAAACGTCACAATGAACAGTTATTCTATAATGTTAAAACATATTTTATTCAAGCAAATGTTTTCATCAGAACTTCGTATAATCAAAACAGATACAGTCTCTTTACATTACTCTACTTTACATATTCTATTACTTTGTTGTACATTACAGTAATTTATAGTTATAGCTACATCTTAATGTTATTTATCTGATTTTACCTCTATTAAATAAATAACATTCACCTGCTAATCTTGACTCTGAGCACAAAATGTTGTTCGAGCAAAAGGCAAAGCCATCGAATAACAATAATGTACCTAAACACCTTGTTTTATGGTTGATTATTGAATGCGCTCGCTGTTGAATTTTCCTAGCCGAGTGCAATATTGAATTCCCTTTAATAAATATTAATGCCGTAGAACAATGTTGCAGTTAAGTGGATCTCTTCCGTCTTTATTGAGGTCATCTTACGCCTAATATTAATTAGCTCAATTTGTTTACTCTTGCTTATCAATATTTTGCCGCGTAATGATAACCTATATATCTGCATCTTTGATCCTTGTTAGTTGATGTATTTATGTTTTATTGCAAATCGTGATAACGTATATAACTATGAATACATGTAGCAACAATGATTTATTACTACACTCGTAGATAAATTCTTGCATCTTAATGTGGTGTCGCCTTTTAAACTAATTTAGTATGAACTAGTTTTTCTACTTCTACTATTACATAATTTATTTCATTTCTTATTACTATTTTTACCATATATGTTCGACTGATACAAAACGTTTAAAGGATTTAACGAACGAACATTGTACACATATCGAACGCTCCTACTACTCCTAATGTACAATAATTTGTTTAAAACGCAAACGTAAAACCAAATCTTAAACATAAATACGATTAATTACGACATTAAAACATGAACATACAATAGACTACCGAAATCAACATTTCTTCTTTATTCTAGCGATATCTTCATCGTCATCATCATCAGCCTTTGTCTGCCCACTGCTGGACTTAGGCCGTCCCCAGTGCCTTCTACTAACTAAGTATGTATTTATAAAATTAATTTGAGAAACAACATGGAAATAGCAAAATTGTGGCATAAACTACTTTACGTGGGAGCCATATTTTAGCCCACTGCTACTTTGGTATTTTGTCTAGAATAAAGTTTAGTTACGCGTACGTTATCAAAGCGTCAGTATACGAGTAAGTCACTAACAAAAGAACTCATTTCGCCGAGCCGAATCGTTCAACTACCGAGAAGGACTTTCCTTCTTTATCAAAACTACACACAAACAGTTTATACCGGTTTGCTGCTAACTCTTCGTAAACCGGTTTACGGAAGGAGGCGTACGAATAAATGGTTAACTCGTATATTGATAACTATAAACGTTTGGGTTAATTTGCAGAAGCGTTCATAGAAATTATAATATTCTAATGTTGTGGGGAATGATAATAACTTTTATCCGTGTAAGTAGACACTTTATTCTTCGGTTTTGTAGTATCCAGCTATCATAGCTCGAATTAGAGATCGCGTGATCTGAATGAAATTTAAACGGGACAATCGTAATCACTTAGTATCATACAATGTTGTTTGCGTTCCATATCTTTTGTTGTGTTATGCGTAGCGACTCTAAACTGTTAGGTAATAACGCTTTATCCTCACAACTCAAATGAATTGATCGTCTGTGATCACACGCATTATCGCTTGTGTGCACGCATGAAAAGACTCTCGTCTACTGTGTGTGATCAGGGCACCAGATTTTTGTCCTACGGGTTAATCGAAGTTCCGTCATCTTAGTCTTTACACCCTTCTTGATAAAAATGCAAAATGTTGGATACAGTTTGGAGTAATGTAGGATTCAGTGCACGTATGAAATCATGACACAAGTTGTTGTTGCACATTCCAACCCATACTTTTGTGATTTGCACATCAAGTTTGTCACGTACCGTAACATGGTACACCTGCATTATTGTACAATGTGCATTCTTGGTACAACTTACGTACCAGTTAGGTACACGAAGTAACTATGTCAAAACTACCTCCTAAGTTATAGTCAGAGAGTATTTTGTTCCTACCTTACATAGCGTAAGTTTCGAATGTCAAGAGGTATTTTAGGAGTTAGTTCTGTATTTAATAAAAAAACAAATAACAGTCTGAGGGAATCTTAAAACTTTTAATAAGTAAGCCAACTTTTGTCCTCTCTATTCCGTTATGATCTATGGCGACAAAGCTATAAACATTAATTACGAATTTTATTTACGCAATCATAGACATTTAATATTGATCATTAAACTTTTGCGGAAAATTCCCTTCTCGTCTGACTAAACAGGATTTTAGGTGTCGAGGCAAACGAGAAAGGTAAAATAAGATAAAATTATTTGTTTGCGAACGAACCGTCTGCGTCTTACTTTAATCTGCACCAAATATTTATAAACGGAGGAATAAATATGTAAAGGTAAGAAACCTTTCATTATAAAATTCCTAATATGAAAGAGGACCTAAGTATGTAGTTGGAATTAAAATAATGGCGAAATATATATAAATATAAACTATGTAAGATAAAAGTTCACATAAAGTAATGCTTAACCAGAATGCAAAGGATTTTAACCTCTAGTGCCATGTTTCTTTTAACCGCCGCAAATATGTTAATTAACAACTCCTGAGGGTAAGTAATCAACCTCTATTTATCTCGTGTATTTAATACAAAGTTACTAAAGTTATAAACACATTAAAACACCGTTTTACTTCACTATAACTTAGAGTACAAATAAGCCCTTTAAATACTAAAGGCTTTAGTGAAAGTTTACGAACGGTGAAGGAACGCGGCCTTGAACTAGCTAAAAGATCTAAGAAATTAGACGTCCTCGAGCAAAAGCCTGTTCAGTTGGCGAATTGTAGACGTGGTGGCGCTAGATGGGGTAAAGTTTCAGGTCATGGGGTGGCCCCCGAGAAGAACCGAGTGGAGCCGAGAGGAACCGAGTAGCTACACGACACGCCGGCTGCAGCGTGACAACGTGTCACTAGCAAAAGGCCAAACACGTTAAAATATATCTCCCAGTAAAATATTATTTATTAATAATATTATTTGAATAAAGGAAATATCGTCGTAAAGATATTATATTTTTCGAAAATCTTTGTTATTATTTTAAGTAACATAAATAAAATACGTACTAAAATATCACATAAGTTAAGTAAAATATTTCTATTTTGCTTGACGAATTTATATTTTTAATCTGTATTTCACCATTGACTAATTCTCGGTCATTTAATCTGAATCTTTAACAATGAGATGAAAATTCTATATTTTTATTTAATCATTCATGATTATCCTCATATGAAAAAAGTATGTTGTATGTATATTTGTATGCTAGTTATTGTTTTTAAACACTAGGCCGTCGCTGCTTCCGGCGCGGGATGAAAGCGGCTCGTGCACGCGGACGCTATTTTTAAAACTTTGCCTTGTTTTTAACTTCTAATAGAGCATATTTCTATGTTCATTATGTATTGTTAGCCCTTGGAATTAGACCATTTTCTCGTATATCATACGCAACACGCTCTGCTTTTTCAATGCTCATTACATTCTTAGCAAATAAGCTAATATATTTAAATGTATTCTTTATTCATTATTTAAATAACTCGAGGCAAATCGCATTTAGGTCATTGACGTCATTTAAAGTACATTGACCAAAGTTGACAAAACTAAATCTAAATTAATATTAAATAGATATTTTTAAATAAAAATGTATTTATTTTGTAGAATCTACTCGACGATAGATGGCGCAAGTAAAATATTTATTGAAAATTATTTCGTCACTAGCATTTCCTTTGGTATGCCATCTGTTGTCGAATATACGTATCTTTAAATTCACTACGATATTTTAAATATTTCATTTTTTCATATAACATAAATAGTCTCCCGTATTTGTTTATATCCGATGTACAAACGTTTTCTTTCTATAAAACTTAGTATTTTTCCGGATGAATCACGTAAAAATTTACTAAAGCACACTTCAATGAAATATTACCCACTGAATATTTAAAACAAGTTAAGCCTCTTTGCCATTCGTATTTTTCATTTTAATTGAAACATCTAAGCCTTAGTCTGAAAAAGTTATCCCTCTAGATCGAAAGCGCTCAGCGTTAAGCACCAGTGGTCCATTTCTCACCACTTCCCCTGCGCTATGGTCTAGTAACCTATTTTAATTTTCATAAGACAGCCATATAACTGTAAAACATCCGTCTTTGTGTTTACAGGTACAGTAAAAATCATGACAAAAATATGGGTTCGAATCCGTAAAAAAAATCTCGATATTTTAATTATAAAGAGTCGGACCTAACGTAAACGTTGCAGGAGAGAAAATGGCAGTGATATGACGTAGGTATTCTAATATAAAATTACATACAGACTTGCAAACACATATTTTTAAGTATCAAGATGAGTCGATACAACGATACAGGTATAAATAAAAGGATTAAAGATTACTCGATATCTTTCGTTACAATTCTCGATGGCGTATCCAATTATTACCTTTTTAATACACGCTGCCACATTGTTTCCGTGTTAAAAGCTTCGTGACGAACAACTAGTTAATTGTGTTAGATAGATAATGCATTATACTCGTACTAATTACAATAAATGAAGCTCTTGGTTATGCTAGTTTCACACGAGGGTAGAACAGTACAAAATAGATACTTCGAAAGCAGTACTGAAATGTCTACTGTACTGCAATTTCACGAATCAATTATAGAAGGAAAGAGAAAGAGAAGAAGACCGAGGACAAGTTATATAAACAAATTAAGAAAGAAAGTCGACGTCGTGTCGTATCACAAGGTCAAGATGTTGGCACAGGACTCCATCGATAAGGTTAAAAAATCTTAAATTAAAGAAGATATCATGGTAATATGAATGTGCGTAGTAACCCCGTAACCGTGCGGTCTGCTCCAGCAAACGGACGCGACGTAGCACATTGACGATAACTCGATAACCCTTGAGACTCAACGATGTCGACTATCGAGCGCTCTATGCTGTTTATCACTATCATCCATCGGCCTATTGCTAGTGTGCCCTCAAATCTGACCCGACCTATGTTTACTAATCTATAAGATACCATTGTCTATTGATGGATGACAGCGATTCCGACTCTATGCCCTATCTCTTTACATTACCATAGTGTGTTGGAAAAGGTATACTTGGTTTTTCATTAAGTGTTCATCGAAGTATCTTTATACAAATTCCAAATAAAATGAAATGGTTCAAAGGACTTTTAAAACATCATTTTAATTGTAATCGTAATTTAATATTTACTACTTATTAATAATAATAATAATTAATAATATATTGTATTTTTATTCACAGGTAAGGAATTCTAAGCGGAAAGAACTACACTTATGTATTCAAATTATGGTGGTAAGAATTTCAGATAAAATTTATTTAAAAAAAATTAAAAAATATTTTGTGTGACTTCTTGACGGAAGCTGGCAGAATCATCAAAAAATCTTGAACTTAAAAGCTCCCGTAGTTCGATTTTGTCTTACTGTAAATTGGATTACCTTTTTAACGCGCGTTAAAAAAGCGCTGAGATAGAACAAATGCATTTCCATGTATCTGTTCACAAGGCAGCGCTTTTAAATTTTGATCGCTGGACGAATAAAATAAGAGTCATTTTACAGCGATTGTATAAGCGAGGGCGATAAAAAAGCAGCAACGCCGACGTTAAAAAAAGCGTCCGTGAATACAGGTTTACTATTGAAATTATTAGCTAATTAGAAACGGAAGAGTCGATAACTACTCTTAATATCTTAATTAATTAAGACATAAGCCCTCTCACTGGCGTTCTCGGATGATTACAAAGATTTTAGTTTTAATTAAATGATTGTAATCAATAGAATTATAAGAATATTGAATTTAGATAACGAACCATTTGAATGTGTCATTAGTTAATTAGTTATTGGGTTATGAGGTTTGCGTGGTTCCGATTCTCGATTGCGGTTGATGTCAATTGACAGCAGATAAATGACCCCAGTCAACTTCTCAATCATACAAAGTAGCATTTAATTTGATTTATGATTTATTAACTACTACAATACTTAATTTATAATTTGATAATAATTTAAACCTGAAATACAAAAAAAGAACTCATCTTATTGCTGAAAAACATACATAATTAAGAACCTCCTTCTTTTTGGAAGTTGGTTAAAAAATATTGAACTAATTTCTTCGAAGATACTTACAGTTGTTATTGTAGGGAGAGGCGATTGAGGCGCCCTCATAATGTTTATATTTTCCTAGTCAGACTATACTATTGTGACTTTTATAGATTGTATGCCAATATCGTGTTTTGACAATGGAAGCTCTCGGAATAAAGATATGAGCTGTATTGCTAACAACTGTTTTCGAAAGCATTTTAAAATGTTACCGTTATTTCCAGTGAAACGAAACAAATCTCGTGAAATTCGACGCGGGTTACGAATATTTTTGAGCTGCCAATTTGAAGAGTTTTCATAGTAAACCATACATTCGTTCCTTTTTAGGCTTTTATTGAAAGATATAAAATTTCCGACCTTTTGAAATATTTTTAATTGTTATTTTATCCACAGTGAGAGGATATTATTTGCCAGTGCCCAGAGAACGGCATATTGGGATATTGTAAAATGAATATTTTTGTTTACATTGGTTTGAATATTTATTTTACTCTTTGGTAATTAAAATTTGTTTTTTATTTATGAACAAAAACGGATATGCTATAATCTTGATACTTTTTAATGCCATGAAAAATTCTCACTTTAGAAATCTTTTATGATTGAAATATTATACAGGAACGTTAAAATTGCACAATTTTATTTGTTCATAGAAATGTAAAGACTGGAGGAAATGATTTTGATTCATTATTTTCCACTCGGTCTTCTCTAGTGCATCTTTTCGCAAATACTTAATACTTGCAACTTGCAAGCTTGCAAGGAAAGATGCAGATTAAAACATTTTGCTTTACCTAAAACTTTACCTAGCAGTTCTTCATAGCAGTTTTAAGTTTTTAGTTTAATATTCAAAGTTAACTAAGTTTATAAATACTATGTTCATACTAGAATGAAGCATGTTTGTTATTCGTCTTTCCAAAACTTAATATGACCAAATCTAAATCGCTTCAAGTACTTTTTATTACATTGAGCTACCTATTTGCTACGACACTTAAAATAACACATTACTAATATGTCGTTTTTTAATTCAGAGGCGCACTGACTGAAAAGTTGACGTGTTAAAAAAAACTAATAAATTCAAATTCTCCTATACTTCAATTATACTATTATTATCATTGGCCTCGAGTGGTCAACTTCATTTGCATTACGAGTGTGTATTTTATTGTAGGGGGGAGTATCTCGGTGCGGTCAAAAATGTCTAAACATGATATAAAACAATCAGAATAATATACGTAAATTACTTAGCGATATAAATAAAACCATAAAATCGGGTTTAAAATTAAATTTGCGGTAGATCGCGGTTGAAGTGGGGAATAATTTAAAAATGGTAACACAAACAAAAATACCTTATCTATTCTGCGACACGGACGCGGTGCTAATGTAAGAAAAATGAACAAGAGACAAGCAAATAGCCTGCAAGCGGTGAGCGACAGGCGAGAAGAGGGCGTACAAGCGACAAGCGACGAGCAAGCATTGAGATTGCAAGTGGCAAACGACAAGCGAGCATTGAACGTGCAAGCGGCAAGTGACAAGCGAACACTAAGCTTTGAATGCGGCAAGCGACAAGCTACAAGCGAGCATTGAGATTGCAAGTAGCAAGCGACAAGCGAGCATTGAGCGGGGAGGCGAGCACACTCGCTATGAAGTTGCGAAATATTTCAACTAGACGTACGTTTCAAAATTGGGGCGTTAATTGGATTACAATGACGGGAGCAGCGAGTCGTTCAACTTTTAGCGTACGTTCACAAAACCTATTACATTTTTTCAACAAAAGTAAATGGATTTCCAATTTGAAATCAAAGTACTAGTTATCTTCCAGTTTTTTTTTCAAAATCACAATTACATCTAGGCTTTAAAATTTTTAACACATATCAGGAAAATAATTAGAATGCTAATATTTAACTCATGGTTAATTTGACTTTACTTGTATTTAATGCAAATACTGATTTCACATTACGTATGATTATAAAATCAATTAGTTTAAAATTATTACATGTTGTGTGAATTAATTAATCATGATTAGTCAATCAACAGCTCAAATATTTGATCAAGATTGATTAATTAAATAGACAGTTTTCTTGTTATTTTATTTGTTTATCAAATTGCTTGAATTTAATTCATCGAGTTGTATTCCGGAATCGAACAGAGTGTCTGGACACTTTGCTACCGCAAGTCGACCAGCAAAATCGATAGGGTTCACCAACTGACCTAAAATTTTGTTGTTTCTCATCTAATCCTAATATAGTACACTTTTCGTAGCATTTTCTTTTCATAGAATGTGTCTAGAGATTGTAATGTGGAAGATAATACGACTAATTAAAAGATTACGTTTCTTTTTATTGTCTTTGAAATTAACTACTGAAATATTGTTTTTGGACATGGAAAGAGCAGGACATATGAATTGGAAATTGTTTAGTGGGACAAAGTCTGTCTCCCCTGTTTGCGTTTATTTTGAGCTATAAAGTAGCAATTTATTTCTAACTACAACACGCACAGTTTTATTATATTAATATTAAATGTTTGGAAACGGTTTCGTCAGTAATACGTACCTGAATGAGAAAACAAACTTTGGAATCGGTAGATAATGAATTTTATGGTATAAAAAGTCTATATCAAGACATAGTATAAAACAAAGTCGCTTTCTCTGTCCCTATAAATGCTTAAATCTTTAAAACTACGCAACGTATTTTAATGCGGTTTTTTAATAGATAGAGTGATTTAAGATGAAGGTTTATATGTAAAATACCCGTGCGAAGCCGGGCGGGACGCTAGTTGCTAATATCAATGTGTATTTAGTTACCAAATCATTGAATAACTAGCTCGGGTTTGCGTTCGTCGTGCAATTAAAAAATATAGCCTATGTTACTCGGGGATAGTGTAGCTTTCTAGCGGTGAAAGAATTTTTTAAAATCGACCCAGTAGTTCTTTAGTTATTTCAATACATACGAAAATTAAAAAATACAAAGTTTCTCTCTTTATAATATTAGTATAGATATAGATAAACAATTTTCATTTCAATAGTGTATATTGTTAAATTGTTTAGTATGTTATTTTCTTTATTGATTAACGTAATTGGATTAGGGCGGACGGTGCATTTACGAGATTGGAGTAATTCAAAGTGAGACAATTCATGTATTATTCATGTGACAATTGCGACCATCTCGAATTACCTCCAACTAGATGGAGCTGGTAAAATTTTACTGTATACCCGTTGCAATAATATTCGGTTAATTATCTACGAAATGTAGACCCAGTATCAATTGTACCTAATTGACAAAATTCATGTAGTTGGGAACCTCCTCCTTTTGGAAATGGTTTAAAAACTATATGAGTTTATTTGGGATATATTAAAGACCTTATTTAATAAGAATTAAAAGATGAGGATATTATAGAGATATAATTTCGACATAATTATCATTACAAATGACAAAACATTTCCGATTAAATTCTGTGAAGGAATACTCCGCAGAATCGCAGGTGGTCGTGTGTTTTCATTATGCATTAAAGCCACGGGTGGTCTGTGTATTATTTGCAACACTTTGTTCACACGCTCGATATAAAACCTGCCAAATTTCAATTCAATTACTTACCTGTAGGTATAGCAGTTCACTCAATATGCAAGAGAAAAATATAACTGTCCAACTTAGCGATCTTAGCCTCCAACCGCTGTATTCCGAAAAGAAAATCAGCGTTTTTACTGTTGTACTTTCTACGTTTGGTACTGGTACATTCACATTTTTTTCCATAATACAGAACATCCTTGTTCCTGGTACTTCTTATGATACATAATTTGGTCCAATGAGACCCCTGGTCTATCTTATTTGTTTCCGAGTGTCCTCCAGTATCGTATAATCGACGACCTATTGGTCCTCGTTTATCGCAGTACTTTATACATTTTTTCGGAATAAGGGGGCAAGACACTCACGCACTATTTTGTCTTCTAGAAGTTTGTGCACAGAGACGCGTCGCCGACATATGTACTAAAATCACATATTTGCGTTTCCTTCCGTACCAGGGCTTAAGAAGTGCAATATTGGTAAATTTAAGGGGTCCAAAGCAAAATGCACATTTCATTTTTAATGTACGACTTCAAAGAAGACTTTCAAGTGGTCAAAAAGGCGGATGGAGAAGCAGAATGGATTATGTTGCAGTTTGGAACCACGTCTCGCTATTTGTGCTTTTACACTGACTTATAAAAAAAAGTTTATACATTCTTACATTTAAGCTGCTAATCGCATTACATAATAATAGAAGTCTAGAGTTTAAACTTTGTACGAAATTACTAAGTATGTACTTCAGATTTATAAATAGAAAATGACTAAATTTTTATTTTTGATATTTTAAGTTAAAAACTTCACATGATGGGCTCCATTTTCCCCAATCCATGACTAGCGCGTATTTTGCTTAACTTCAAACAGATCTTTGAACTTCTACGCCGATGTGTGCAGACATCAGGATCAATTAAAATCTACCATACTATGCAATAGGAAATGCAGAGAGGTAAAGAAGGTATCACACATTGGTTCATTACGATCATACAGTATACCTGTTAATTCCAATCTCTCCAGAGACCCCTTTCCAATTGCCTGTCAAATTATAAAACGACGAAGTCCCTCTCATCTTGTTACCACAGTGATAGTGATTGGGTTTAGCCGAGGCATGTCGAATTCGTTTGCATTGTTGCAAAAGTATCGATCTTGTCGACCTTCGCCTTTGGCAAATTGCATGTGATTATGCTTTCCCCATAGACCAATTCATATCACTCTTAATTAAATAACGTTTTATTACTCTACTTAAAAATATATTTTTCATTGGCAGTAAATAAGTAACTTCTGCATTAAAATATCATTACTTATGAGTAGAGGAACCCAGAGGAGTAAGCACTAATCACAGATTTTCATTTAGCGCGGTTCTGGCAAACCCCTTACATATAAAATTACTGTTAACCTAAGAATTGTAGTTTAGTAAGTATAATTTAAAACATATTTCCTTAAAGATTAAGGTTTTAAGGAAATCAGGTAACCCTGGTGTGTTCTGGGAAATCCCGCAAATAAGTTTTCCTTTCACATTCAAAAATTTTTAATTACTTTTGAATGATGCGAAAAAACATTTTAAACATCAACGAATTGTATTGAAATAACTGTATCGAATTGACCTACTTACATTTCTCTTTTCACGACATTTTTGCAATTTAAAATACTATGATACTATCAAATACAGGTTTGTGGTTATTTCCAATTATTGGTCGAATGCAATCAGAACACAAATGTGATTATATCATTAATTTAATATCTTGTTGTATGATTTAGATTAACGAGTATAGAAGTAACACATATTGTGCAGGTGGTGGTTCCTAAAGAGTTCTCTAACAACCTTGTACTGCAACAGTCTGTAGGAGAAAATGTTAAATTGCTCTAGGGGGCTTCCCATAGTATCTTTCGATCGGCGATATCGCTGATGCAATAGACAAAAATCTACCATTCGCTACCGGATCGCTTTTGTAGCTCATGTATTTTGGGTAACTTGATTTATAATACTCAATATAACGTCAAAATCGTTACTTAAATAAGTACCTATTGATGATATTGGTGAGCCATTTCACTCGTTCTTCGGTTGCATTTTGTCGCACAATACATGAGTCATATGTCGAGGGCAGATTGTACATTACACGTAGGACGTGGTCCCCTGTATACAGTGGCGACAAAGCGCAGCACTGAGGTTATATTTGATCGATCATTCCGTTTTACGAGCGAGGTGTGCTTGTCGATAAACAACTGCTTAACTACTTTATTGTATTGGTACAGTGCAAAAGAAATGTGTTATTAAATGTTATCACTATTCATCATATTCCAGTTATTCTCTGGCTACCCTCTTTTAAGGCCATCACCCTTTCCCGAGTACGGGACATTGTATTTAAGCAAAATTCTTAGTAAGAAAAGAACACATTTTTATTATCCGTTTTGTTAATAATAAAAGTAAAGCATCTTTTCATTCCACTGCCTAAGTATTTGTTCATTCCCTTTGAAAATACAAAGAAATATTTAGTACAAGTGTTTTACAGAAACTCACGCGTGACGCATTATGAAACATCATAGTTTTGATAAGCAGAGCTACGTTTGCTCACGATTCTGTGCCAACCTTATCTCACCTTACTCGGTTACCTACATATCATATCACCAATCAAGGCGTTTTAATTTGTATATTTTTGGGGACTTTTATCGAATAAAAAAAACTCTTTCGTACGTCAGATTTATGATAAGCGATCGTCTGTCTGATAAGATAACCAATTACATTAACCTTACTTGTGTAGTTTTTTTCCAAGGACAGTTTTTAGAATATTTTATAGCTGTACAATTATTACTAAGAGAAGTCGGTTAAAAATATTATACGTCGAAGGAAAATCTTAAAAAGATGGGGCAGACCTATGATCATGTGTATTTTATTCGGAACCCCTCAGTGGGCTCAGGTGTGATTGCAGCGATCCTGGGATTTTCACTAGGCTTCTGATTGAACCGCAATAAAAAACCCTCTAATGTCCTTGCAGAATTACAACGCAGGTCCCGACCATGTCGCCGTCGAAACTAATTACGACATGGATCAGACTCAGCGTTCCTTTTACGCTTCGCTTTTGGACCTAGGTCCTCTTTCGCGGTTCCTACGTATAGGCATTGCTATCGCGGTTTTTGTCCGTTACGGTCGAGCGAGCGGATCCGCGGTCAGAGGCTAGTTAATTGCGACCGCGTCAAATTATCGTGATTACGTAACCGCACGCTTGTTTATATACTGTTTCAATGGTCAATAATCACGGTATTGTAACATTTTAAAGTAATAAAATTATTACCTTTTGTTTGTACGTTATTTGACTATTGTCGTAGATTTATGTACAGGGCCCACGTAAGAGCTACCGGCGTCTGTTTGAATTTGGGGCTCCATAACCATTTTGATTTTTTTTTATGGTAAGTTAGTTGCTTGAAATAAAGCAAAGTACTGAACTTTTATGTTAAATGTTGGTTTTTTTTATAAAAAAAAATTTTTGGGCCTTTGGCGCCCTTAAAGGACGGAGCCCGTGTGCATTGCACACGTTGCATATGGTAGCTGGGGCTCTGATTATGTACCTATATTTAATCGTATAAAGCAAAGGTAAGTGTTTAAAAACGTTTTTAAACTATATATAATACTATAATTATTCAAAAAAATTAATTGTACCAAGTAATATTATTTGCACGACTTGTACAAGAGTAAATAGGTTATTCGAATGTTAGTTAGTTCCTATTTATGTTATCTTCAAATATTATAAAGTAATCGTATTAAATAACACCTTTTTTTTAAAAAAAAAAACTCGCATTCGTTTCGAATACTTTATGAGAATTGAATACGCAGTTTACAACATTTCAATATATTCGTACGAGTTTTAAAAACGATTCCTATACGTTCGAGCCGTGAACCCTATTCACTGCTGAGTATCATTCAAGTAAAATATTTTCATATTTCTTTACCGAAGGCCATAACGCTTTAAATACTTTACATTCTGAATTATTTTTAATGTATATAAAAGAAAATATGGAAATATAGAGAGCGTCGGTGGCTCTGGGGTTTAGCTCTTGACTTGTAAACTGCAGGTCCCGAGTTCGAATCCTGCCATGTACCTGTGTTTATCAATTTTCGATTTTCATATGTACATACTCGACCCTCTTACGATGAAGGAAAACACCGTGATGCAAATTGCACATATCGGCGAAGAAATTCAAAGATATGTGTGAAGTCACACAAAATACGTGCCAGTCGTGGAGTTGCGGAAAATGTAGCCAATCATTGGTAGAACTACAATACAATACAAAACATATAAAAGATGGATAAAATAGCGTCATTTACTGACTATCCTACGTAGTTTTGTAATTGACCCTTTATAAACACATAATGCCAATTATAGACGGTGTCAGGTAGAGATCGAAAAACCTAAGAAGAGTTACGAGTATTAGGAAGAGTTCAAAAAAGGCTTCAATATAAAAATTGTACATAAACACACACATAAAATATATATATTTTTTAATCTGGACTTTGAAGCTTTGACAATTCTGTAAACTAAATTCGTCAACCAGCTCTTGTCTCTACGGAAGGCCGGCAATGCACGTATTCTATTCCTCTCCTACAGTCCAAATAACTGAATTCATCCCTTTCTAAGGATAAGTCCCTAACAAAACTATCTTTATTTTCTTTGTCCTTCTAACTTTGTTTTCTACATTAATATTTTTGTATGTATTGAAATAACTCAAGAAATACTGGGCCTATTTCAGAAATTCTTTCACTCATAGAAAGCTACATTATCCCCGAATAACGTATTTTTTTAAATTCCACGCGGACGAAGTCGCGAGCAACAACTAGTTTAAAATAATTTAAATGGATTTTAATTTTACAAAATGAAAAATCCTCTGCGGTTTATCTGCATATTTTATAATGCATACTTAATACCATGTTTGTGTTTTATCTTGTTCCAGGAAAAATTGCAATAAAGCTAGTAATACTCGGAGTAATCAAAGCATGTAAAGCCGGCTATAGACGGTCACTTTTAACTGTACAGTTCGACTGTGCAGTTCAAATTGATGTGTGTACGTCAGTTTTATTTTTATATTATGTTAATTTAATCCATCTACTTTACAAAATAGACGGAAATGTTCTTACCTTTCACCTTTTATTTCTTTAAAACGCCCAAATTGTTCGCTTTTAGCCCAGAATATATTAATAACTTATTCGTTGTACTTTTTAATGAGAGTTCTGCAGTTAACGATGGATGTTTTTGTTTTTATTAGAAAAAAGGTTAAACAATACAAACAATAGATGTTCAGCTTGTTATTGGTATATTTGGGTCTGTTCGAAGAGTTTTGATTCCGTGTTACGCTAATTAGATTTTAATTAAACATAATACATACATGTTTTTACAAAGGAGCACAGTTTGCGGTATTTTATCAGCGCATTGGTATACGGAAGCAAACATTTGTACAAACATTTGAAACAAATGTTATTTTTTATTTCGTTAAAACCGCTTAACAAGGCGTCGGACCGGAACACGGCGCGCGAACACCGGCTCTGTTCTCATTTATCCGGCTACACATATAAAAGTGTATATGTAGAGTAATAGCGTCACCAGACATTTGATATTGCGCCGAATAATTGGATAACCAGTTTTCAGCTGAAACAATCGATTGCAGTCGCCGGACTGAAAAGGATTATAATGTTTTATTTAAAACATTCTAATTGCAACATCGAATTGGTTTGTTTGGATATTTTTAGACTATATAAATCATGCAAGCTCACGCTGATCAAGCTAAATTCATAATCTCCCGATTCATTCTGTTCATTAATCGTATAATAACAAAGACATTACCACTCGAGGTAGCGCAGAGCTTGCTACAGTTATTTGCAAGTAGTGGTTAAGGTGAGCGCCCACCGCCAAAGAGCAAATAGCTGAGCGGGAGCTGGGCGGCCACATTCTCCACTTTCATACGAAACTGCATACTTGTGTCCACACCAACAAAGAGAAAACAGATGTGTCAAAAAAGCCGAAATTTTCTATAGGTTCGAGCTGTGTTAAATAAGACAGCTGCGTTATACCGTTGGACTCGATTAGCTAAGCTCTTTGTTGGTAGGAAGCAAGCACATTTGAGACCGCTTAGCTCACCATCTCCAGCTCTTTTGAGGTGGGCGCTCGGCTTTATTGCTGCTTCCCTGTATTGAGGAGGTTCCTCACTAACGCCAACTGCACAAATATGATTTAAGAAGTAAACATCTATGAAGACTTAGTGATCAATTGAGTTAAGAGTAGGTTGGGTCAAGCTTAGTATACAACGTTACCGCACTCGCCCGATGCCGTCGACACATAATCGAATAAGTTGATTTGAGGTCGGCAGTGACTATGCGTTGACAACACACAAAGTTAGCGGGGTTATACATGAACTATGTAAAAATAGCATATAAGTACACATTTTTTGTAACACGTTGACGCCCGTGACTTCATCTGCTTCAAGGAAAATGAAGTAAGTTCTAGAAAAATGTGTCCATATAAGCTTTCAAATAGTTTTTTAGTGTTCGCCAAAATTAAAAATAAATAACGATATCTCACATGTGTTAATTCGATTAATTATTATTTGCCCTCGCATATTATTCAATTAACGCATGAACGGTAGAGCTTCACGATGGATTTTTTAAAATAAAATGACATCGAAAAAGTAATGAGCAATATTTTGATAACATCATCCGTGTGCCTAAACAAAAATTATACCAAACCAAAAGCAAAATAAATTGTAATCCTTTTAAACAAAATATATTTTCGTTAACTAAATAGATAACCTCAAAATGATTCATAAGTAAAACAGTTCGAAAGCTATTTCTGTAAATCCGAAAACTAAAATAAAAGGTATTGTGCTAGGAAATTAGGGCAAGCGACAATTCTCTATAGAGCCAACGGCCGAAGTATTATGTGGCGGCCGACCGCCGTTCAACCCTAACATATTCTATAGAAATGTACCATTTATACTATTTACTATTACTAATAACCTATTCTTTTAATTAATTCTATAAACTAAATATATTTAGTAGTAAACTATAGTCATGTATTTAAAAATGCATAAGAAAATGGCGCTTTTGGTGTCAATTTGCTTTCATTATTAAATTCTATAACTAAATTCGAAGTTTTGCTGTTTCTATGCCATTTGTTGTTTAAATATTTAACTTAACAAGTATTTTTTGTAAACGACAACAACCTAATAAACAAATTAATAATAAAGCTAAAGAGTTAAGGTAGATAACAAGCAAATGAACTGATAACATGAATTTACAATACAGGTGATGTCAATCTCCCTATGTAATTGAATGTAATGAATCAACATACGTTTACGCCTCTAATTGTAATTACAACGTACGCTTTGATCATACGTTATCAGGGTCGGTGCTATGCGCGTCATTACTTTTTTTTCCATTGACCCCTTGAAGTGACAAGTCTGTTATTCTTGCGGTGCGAGTTACTAAATTATTGCGCCCAAGGTCGCAACTCAACGCACGCCGACACCGAACGTACAGTTTTGCGCGAGAAAAAGTTAGTCGCGCCCGCTGAGCACTTACTCACTTTTGTTGTTGTTCGACTCTGTGGCCTATTATGTGAAATTATGTCACAGCTGTAGGTGTTGTAAACAACTAACAGTGGTGCCATCTATAATTTCAGTTGAAAGATAATAAACACGTGCTGCCTGCCAGCGTGCTCGTCACGTGCTTTCCCATGGACTGTTTTACCGACGCGGCCGACGGCAGCCAATCAAAACACTTGCCGCTGTGTCGATCACACTGCTTCTCGCCAATCGTGGCTATGCATACTCTGCATTCAGCTTGCACGTGTGATTACAAAAAAAATAATAGTGATTTTAATAACACGCAATAGTTTTAGTTAAGATGTGATATTATTGTTAAATTTGAGCATTACTCAATTTATTTTCTCTTGGGCCATGAAACGTAATGGTGAGTTTTTTTTTGATAAAGTTTAGGAACAATCAGAAAATTAAAATCAACGCCATCTCTGCCACAATATTTGACGCCACCAATGCAACGATACGGATACAAACATTGGTTAATGTAGTACGTCGCACTGAAGCTAGATGGCGTTTTTAGAAATCTCTTGTTTTAAAAGAACGTTTAAGTTTGTCTTTTTTTTCGGACGACTTAATTTTGCACGATACTGTGTTTTTTTAAATATTTAATTTAAAAATAGTTTCAAATTTATTATTGTAATTATTACATCTATAATCCATTTTAACGCTAACGGAAAAATGTCATTGTACGCAATTCATAAGAAAAGTATATAATTCATAATGTAGCCCGAAATGTGTGAAATTATTCATAATAGTCATATTTCCTACAAAATACATAATTTTTTTTTGAGTAGACTTTTCTATTTTGAGTTGAGCTAAAAAATAAAAGATTTAAGTATTGTAATAGAGTGACACATTAAAAAAATATGTATCTTATTTTGCTGCAAATAATTTGTAGGTGTTGAACATTTATTTCAATAGCAAATAATGAACGATCTTTGAAATCATAACAACTTTCAACGTAAGTTCGTAGTTTGTTAATTGCTGTTTCTTAATTGCAATTTATTGCACTATGCAGAAAATATAGAATAAACAAGTTCGGGAAATCAGAGACAATTTTTTTTAATTCGAATTATCGAGTATTATTTTATGTACTAAAACGAATATGTCAATCAGCAATCTCAATGAAACGAGATACACGAATTTTTGGCTTCTGCGGAAGAAAACGGCATTTATTCAAACTTACAGAATATTTCGGGAATATATTAACGAGTAAAATGACATTACTACTATAAATCAATAATTATTTGGGATTTAACCGCGCGGAATATTAAAGTGTCTGGAAGGCTGTTGCCCCATTATAAGTGTCTGCTGCTTGCTTGCAGGGGATATTGTCATAGTCCCTTGGGCATCGTATGTGAAAATCGGCTTTGTGAATGTAAATAAGCTTCAATAATATTTATTGCAACTTTAGCGCGTCATTGTGCGAAACTGCCCAACTGGACAGGATAACTAATGCCCATTAGCTTATAGTACATACGAGTCCTATCTAATCGTTTATCAATAAATCTTGTGAATATAACTGAGGTCTACCGCTTATCGGATCCCGATCCATTGTGACTATATCTATTTTTATTTTCTTTTGCAATTTATATTTATATAATATTTTAATTTGTCTATTACTTTTGTACGTATTTTGTTTATACATCAGCATTGTAGTTTTTTCATCGACGCCACATTAAAATGACATCAAAATATAAATATTTTTTTCTTGCTCTTATCATTTTAATTTATTCGCATTTTTTTGCTTTTATTTTTTTTATCTTATTACCTTATCCTTGTCCACAGATTTCCTGAGTAACGGGGCGAGCTTCAATAAGAAATACGGTTAGTATAAATTGACAAAAAATATATGCGATTTTTTTTCACCCACTTAAATGTACTGCTTTTATTTCTTTTATAGTCACAGAAGATTCCAGAAAAAAATAATTATTTAAATAGGTATAATAACCTACGAAGACTACAAAATTCCATATACTCCAGGATTGAAAATTTAACCCAAACATAGTAAAGTAAGTTGAATTTTCAACCTGCTTATTCCTGAGATAATAGTTAGGTTTTATGTGGGAGTATTGTTTTATCATTGTTGTGGCACATCACTAGTTGCGACTAGTGGCATTTCGGCGCGATAGTGCACCTCACTAATCCGCCATCTTTTCTTTCTTCCATTTCTTCCTCCCTTACTATCGAGACGTGAAAAGTGCAAAACTAATGAAAAGTACTTCAAAGGTTATTATACATTTAAAAAAACATTTTAATAAATATATCCAAATATATCTAAATAGAGAATTCGATCAGTTGCCATACAAGTGCACATGTGTGTAAAAATACAAAGCATTTGTTACTCTAACCTACGAAATAAAATAAGCCACGACCAAATTGCGCTAGTACCAGAATATTTGATCATCTCACATTGGCAGCCTGCGTAACTCGAATTCCAGGAACTTAAGACCAAAATAATTCTTTACTACTTATCAATAGACGATTCAAACCTAATGGACGCTTGAGGTTGGACGCAATGACAGGAGGGTGTAATATGCCCCTACAAGGGTGAAGAAAAGCACATGTGTAGTTCAAATCAATTGAAATGAGAAGCTATAAAGGACCTATCTATTTTACCTTTATTAAATATGTTTGAATAATCATTTTTAACAATGAAACTCTCCAAAATAAATCCTTAGACATTACGAAATTGACATAAAATTGGATGCCAAAATATAATTTTTCAGTTTCATTGACTTCGTTCATATTCAATCGTATCAAATGCTCTCAATCCCTTTACATCCCGCCCAATAAACTGTGCCCTGTGCAGCATTTCATAAGAAATTGCAAGCATCTATAAAGTTTGAATGGCTCTATATCATTTTTTTTTTCAATCCAGCTTCACTTCGATGACTTCACTTTAAGGTAAAGTCGTCAAAACTTTTCTAATTAAGAATTCCTGATTTGTAACTAGAATTTGCGTTGACGGTCACATTTCACGTATTTTTAGCAACGGTATTTATAAACTTGATTTCCTAACTTGTAAAAAATACTAAGGCTTAACTACGCAGTTGCCTTACATTAGTTTTCGTAATTTAAAAGCTCGACCTTTACAATCGTTAATATTTTCTGACAACTGACGTAGGCCTCTTTATAATTTTGTATTGTATGATCCTGTACTAAGCGTCGGTGGCTCAAGGGTTAAGAACTTAATTTACGTAAGCCAACAAGTCCTGGGTTTGAATCCACTATGTACCAATGTGTTTTTCGATTTCATACGTACATGAATCCTACAACGTCCCCAACGATCTCATTTGGAAAAACAAATATTCACTGTGAAAGGTTCCGAAAATAATTAATAACTTACTACCAGTAAATACTTTAATTACAAATAAATCACTATTCTCTTTCGATTAAAAAAAAACATATTTACATAAATTAAGTTACGATCGACGACTGTCGCTTTAAAGGTGAAACATTGTTACTTCTTCCGGACTGTACATGCAATAATTCGCAAAAGCTAAAAATTAATAGGAATGTTCAGAACACCGGTTTACTAAACCTGAAAAGTCCTCAGTGTTGCCCTATTTTAAATATTAATTATTCTAACAGAGTATGTATAACAATTCACTTCCTACTTCAGGCTTATGGGGAATTATTTAACTAAAATACTTTCTTAGTCATTGGCTGTGTACTACCAGAAACATATGATTAAAATTGAAACTTCCTGTTTGAGCTGTGCGTTGTTTAATAAGTTAGTTCTTTCAATTTAGAAAAAGGTACATTAAATTATTTGTATACAGCATATTACATGTTAAAAATGTTATTCAATTTGTATTGCGTAGCGAATTATATATTTAGCGATGTATGTTTTACCTTATATAGTCGGGGTAGTTCTACGCCGTAGACGCGTAGATTCGCTTTTCACTTGTGTCAATCGGGAGTCAGTTACATTGATTCTAATATCATATTATATCGTTTCAAAGACGATTAAGTACTTTATGATTGCTTGGGAAACATTTATTGATAAGTTTATATTAAATGATATAATTAGAATAAATACATAAATTGTAATGTATTTTTTAATGATTCATGTGAATATTTTGTTTAAATTTTAATAGTGTAGTATGTTAAATATTACAATAACTGTCTACCCCGGTCGTGTATTATAAAAAAAATACTAAGAATGACAAACAAAAACAAGTCGAACTTAGTTGATTAATTAATAAAAATATACAGTTAATTGTAATCGTCATTGCACTTTAATTGTAAAGACGAATCTGAAGTTGTTCATTTCTAAGATGTGCATAAAATTCATTGCAATAACAACAATAGTGCTGTAAATGTGTATTATACTTTAAGTTAGCTAAATGCACGTCTTCTATAAGTGAACATCGATGATGATGTCCGATGAGCCAGCACCAGGTCGAGGATGTCGACAGGATGACGTAGGGAGGAAGGCTGTGGGGGGAGAGCGCGGCGGTGCGCGAGAGGCGCGCGGGGGGCGGTGCGGCTGCGCACGTGGCCGGCGGTGTGCACGTTGCGCGCGGGCGTGCGGCCTCCGCACGAGGCAGCCAGTGTGCGCCGCTCGAGCTCTCAATCGGCTGCTCCCTCAATCCCGCTCCGCTTGTCTCCGGGATCGGTTGTGTTAATCTGTCACAATTGAGTCGGCAACCGCGGAAGTGGGCGGCGCGCTCGCCTTCAGCTGGTCGTCGCGCCGTCTTGACCGGCATGGATACATCGACATGGGCACCGACTCCTCGCGCCCGCTGCCCTGGTCGCCCCCAGCGCAAACGACGCCCGATTGCTACTTTTTGACGCCGTCTGCGCCGATGCCGCACCGCGTACCCTCGCGTAACTATCTCGCAGGTACGACACACTCCATGAAGTCCTTTACGGTTAATCGAAAATAAATAAGTTATAAACATTATTCGCGTACCGTAACGGAAATGTAGTTAAATCGTGCGTGATGTTAAGAATATCAGCTGTTTAATAACGGTTGTTCAACAAAGTGTTTATTTTGAATGTGTCGTGTTGGATCTCTACTTTTTGGGTAATACCTTTCCTTAATTATATTGTTTAAGAATGAGAAGAAAGTCGATACGTTTTATTATTTATTGAGCAAAGCCGATGAGAAATACGATTGATTGACTTAAGTCTTAATGCAATTAAAGGACTTATCTCGCGCGTTGTAAACAACATGAACTGAATCAACAGATGATATTTCAAAAATAGTTGTGATGGAGACACGTGCCGCCGCCGGCGCGGCTGCTCGCCTCAGAAGCCATTGAAACCATATCGCGGCATTGTTGCAAGGTCGCGAAGATAAAAAAAACAATCACTTCTATATATTTGCATTAAATAATCAATAGGGACTGTGTAAACAAAGATCTTGCCATTATACATAATTAAGATACAATTTCGACTCAACAGCATTCAATATTATAAATGACAATTACTGACACAAGAGTTAACACATACCGACTTACATTAATCGGACGTACATATTGTATTTGCCCTTCTAGAGTTTCTGAATCATTGCTTTGAGAGCCCGGGTCAAAGTTTATGTCTCAAAAAACGTTTTATTCCGAAAACATTAAATTGTTTGTTATAAAAAAGAACTTGCATTGGCGCTGTTGTTAGTTGAACTATGTATATATTTCTTAGTTTATGTGGCACTGCAACGGTTGTTGGGTTCAACTTGCAACAAAATGCAATGATTAATAACAATAACAATTGTGGTAGAGTCAGCGAAATCAGCTGGCGCGCCGGTGCAATGCCACCAGCGAAAATAAAGCTGAACTCTAGAGTAGCGGGCCTTCCCACTGATTACTGTAATTCACTTTTTTCTTCGTTTATATTTGCATTTAATATATGTGTTTTATTATATTTTGGTAACAATAAAAAACAATACGTCTGCCTTCTTAATTAACAAACAGTTATTAATTTTACGGCAATTAAAATTAAACGTCTAATAAACTTGTTTAAAACATTATTAAAAATAATTTTGTGTCAATTAAACTTGACATTTTGGGTTTTTATAAACTACTTTGCGACCAATTTGATTTTAAACTTAAAATGATGATAATGCTATTAACAAATACGCTACGTAAAAAAAATAATATAACTTTTAATAAAACAACGGTTTAATTTTAGGTTGATAGGTTTTTATTTTTGTATTTTTTTTCCACAACAATATGCTAAATAACTTAAAGTGGGCTTTGGTGAAAAAAATAATATGTTTCCAGAAAAAAAAACATGTTTTAACTATTAAAAAATGTATGGTCGTACTTAACAGACTTCCAAAAAAGGTGGTTTTCGATTCGCCTGATTGATTTTTTGTCTTTTTAATTAATATTTATAACATATTAATAAAAATAACCAATTTACAAATACATAAGGATCAAGAAAGAAAGAATCAAGGATGAAAAAATAGTTAAAAAATAAAATTTCCAATATTACACTTACTCTTTATATTTGGAAAATTTACAAGTCAAAATGTAAACGTACTAGTAAGAAATATTGCCATTGATAACACGTGTATGAATTTTATGAATGCGTGAAACTTTATCCAATAAAAAAACCTAATGTAAGCACTAACACGTGTTTACATACGGATTTACTGTATTGCAATGTTTTGGGGAACAGTTTATAAAAACCACAAACATAGTCTAACCAAGAATAAAAAAATCCTTCCTTAGAGGCTCTTTAACCACCTTTATTATCTGTAGTTCGATCTATGAAGCATTCCATTTTCCGCAATTCCACGACTAGCGCGTATTTTGCTAGATTTCACACATACCTTTGAATTTCTTCGACGATATGTACAGGTTGCATCACATAATAAAATTATTTAGGTACCACCTATTTATCCGAAATACGTCGAAGTATTTCATATTTCCGATCAAGTCATAATCTATACAAATATTATGAAGACTAAAACTTTGTATTTTTATATATATCGAAATAACTCAAAAAGTACTGGACAAATTTAAAAAAATCCTTACCATTAGAAAGCTACATCATCTCCGAATAACATAGGCTAAATTTTTCTAATACCACGCGGACGAAGTCATGTACAACAGCTAGTATCGTTAATACTCATAACAACTATATAATTCTAATAATATGTTTAAATTTCGAATGTTTCATTATTGTGGTATACATACATACATACAGCGTTACTCTTTGAAGTAAGATAATAAGAAGGAATTAATGATATTCTTTATGAATGTAGAATTAGTAACATTTGTAAATCATCGCACGCGAGAAACAGGAAAAATAGCTACTCAAGCACACATTGAGTTCTTAGCATACAATACATGCGCGCGCGCAGCTCTACTCTATGTAGAGTATGTACGTACGTAGAGTTAACAGTTATATACTGGACTCATCTCACGTAAGACGTATATAAATAGTGGTGGACTTTAACATATACGATATCTACTTACGAGTCAAAGTGTTTACTGTTTATTATAAATGATTACAAATATAATTCAAGTTCAAGGTCTTAACTTAATTACGTTATAAGATATTAAGATGTTTTTAGTTCATTATTAAGTTAAATAAAATATTTTTATTCGACTCGTGTTAAACTAAAATAAAAATAAAAGTGATTTGTGCGCTGGTGTCGATTATTTTTGCTTAAGCGAAATTATTATTTGGATTTGTCGCTAGATGGCGTTGATTACAGTTTACGTCATAACAGATATTAGCATTATTGTGAAAATAAATGACACTATTCAAAACTTGCTATTTCTAAAGTTTCCGTAGATCTAAACATTGTATATTATTATTTAACAATAAGTGTTGTGCTTAATAGTCATGATGTGTATCTACTGATTTCAAAATTTCTCGATTTGCAAGTAAAACGAAATAAATTTAGCTGCGCACGATTCACAAATATGAATGTTGGGGTCGTTTACTTTTGCATATATCTTGAATTGATTTACAAACTATCAAACTTAGGGCAGCTGTACACGGACAGACTCGAGTCGACAGTGGCAGCCGGCACAGCGAGACGCTTCAGTCATTTTGCTCTCTCAATTTTTTAATACATATTTTTTAGCTCCCATCATTTATTTTTTATAACAAGAACTGTCTTCTATTATCGAGTGCAAGCACTTTAACAAAACGATTACGTTTCAAGTTATTTGTTTACGTACAAAATTACTACAAATATAAATACAATTACTACACGTGTAAATGCGTTTTTTTACTATGATACTGGCTCTTATTAGATTATGTTTAAGCTGTGAATTAGACAGTAAAAATTTACACACAATATTATGTCTTACTACTTATTAAAATTATAAATTCGAAAGTTTATTTATAGATGGATCTTTGAAACTATCTCTAGAACGACTTAACGGATATTGATGCACATATGCAAAACGTAGTCTAGAAGTAGGTACACATGGGTTCACAAGTTTCTTTTTTACATCCGCGCGGACGGAGTCGCCGGCGATAGCTAGTTTAAAAAAATAACCATATAACTAAAAAATAATACTTAATAACAGTAATGTAGAAAATATATTCCGGTCACGTTTATCTCGGGCCATTGTATATGTGCAAACAAATCATTTGAAATCGATAAAAGTCGATTCTTACCAGTAAAATAGTCGGCATGTCAATATGTCACGTTGCTAAGAAAACAAAAGTATGCACATTTGTTGTGGTCGGCTCGAGTCTGGAAGTGACATCAACGATGTCACGTGTGTGCCTGGGACGGCTGACACGTGCAGGCAGGCCCGGGAAGTCGAGAGACCAGGCCCTGGCCGCCTCGTGACCGACCATTAAATTATTCATACAAGTCCAGATCTTATTAACTTGCCCTCGCTTTTGCATGACGCCTTGTAGCCGATCGACTGAATTTACAATGTTGAATAATTTTACTGTTCACAAAACGGTACCTTCTTATGGGTTCCGTATGTTTTTTCTAAGTCCCCCTTTCGAAGCGAATAAACAGATGCTTCGGTAAAAATTGAAATGTCCAAGAAAGGAGACTATACAAATGTATACTATGGGTACTTTTAGTATCTATTAAATTATTCTGAGTTAGTAATGTGTTAATAATGATTTCTTGTGTGTATAAGTCTAGCGACTAATGTATACTTTACTAAGCATACTTATAACCTACAAGCACTTAACTATCAGATATCTAATTGGATAAGGAATCTGAAAGCAGATTGTCCTCGCTCTTGAATAAATATAGAATGTATTAGTTTATTTCGCTTCAATAAATAAAATAAATATATTAATACCAAATACTGATATAGCCAAGCTACTAAAAGTCATAAATCAAGTAATGGCGGCACATTTCATTTAACCCGATAAACTCAAAAACTACTGGACGAGTTTTCGTAGTTTCTCACTAAGTATTTACAAAATGTATTTTCTTACTTCGGCTGTACCCATGCGAAGCCAGGGCGTGTCGCTAGTCATGTTATATTAAGAAGCCGTTGAATATATATTTAATAATCCTTTTATTATAAGAAGATTTAGTATTTAGACTATAATCTAATAAAAAAAATACTAAAACATATAAAAATAAATGTCATATTTAAATAGGATAACGGGTTTTTATCAAAAATAAATATTTTTATTACTTTTCTTAAATAAAAGATTTTCATTGTCAGAAATCAAAAACAGTTAGAAATTTCAAATACAAATTAAATCAATGCGTCGCAAAATCGAGTGCAGCGGTGCTATTAATGCAAGAGGAAGTGTTAAAGTACTGAGGTAAGGTATACGAACTTCATGCAAACTCTATGATAAATATGGATCGTATCGCCGCAGATCGGTCACTACCTATTCAATATAATGACAAAATCTTACTTTATCGTAACTTGCTTAGACATCTTTAGTCAGCTTTCACCGTCTTTACACGTGTATCACAAACCATCCTCTTTGGAACGATCAACAATGATCTTCTTAGACTTGCGGAAGTTGAAATTCTCCGTTACGACGACAAAAAATGAACCAAATTAGATACTTATAGGATTCGTTCACGACTTTTCGAAGGCATTCAAATACCACTCATTAGCGAACAAAATATCGAAGTAATACATTGTTATTTTGACACGAGACATTGCTTCTTAAGTATTACATAAACACACTAGGGCAGTATGGTCCTATTTTTTTTGGCAAAATGTAATTTTACGATTCCAAAACGTGAATCAGCGTTATTACTGTTGTACTTTCTACGTTTGGTACTGGTACATTCATAAAATTGATTCCAAAATACAGAACATCCTTGTTCCTGGTACTTCTTATAATATATTATTCGGTCCAATGAGACCGCTGGTCTATCTTATTTGGTTTCGAGTGTCTTCCAGTATGGTATAGTCGACGACTTATTAGTCCTCGTTTATCGCAGTATTTTATACATTTTTTCGGAATAAGGGGGAGTAAGTTTATTTTTACTTTGTTAAACAACTATTGGCGTTCTTGCTACACAATATTCGACCCTAAGTGGGAGGTACATACTTCCCAGACTGTAATAGTTATATTTGGCTATACCGATGATGACCAAAGTGGTCCAGGTGGACCTCTAGGGGTCCACCGAAGACCCCATGGGTGTCCACGAAAATTTATCTGGTTTCGAATAATTTCGAATCTAGATGACTGGAATTTATAAAATTTATGAAATAAATTATTTTTCATAATTATATTCAAATTTAAAATTTCTGAAATCATATTCATTCGACACGATTCGTTTTTTATACGCCGATTGACAAAAAATACACTAAATATTATGTGGTGGAATAAACCCCCAAACCCCGGAAAATACCAAGGATTCTACCCTCGTCTTGAAACGGTTGAAAGGGGTCCACTAGAAAATAAGTTTGACCACCTCTGGTCTATACCATAACAACTTATGAAGCAGATTGTTCGCAATTTGATAAGGAATAATAAATTCTTTGAACCAATAGTCCTACACAATGTCCTGTTGTTGCTAATCTTGCGTAGGTTCGTGCTTAAAACAACAACTATCAAATAACTAACTATTGTTAAAATGTAACAATAAAGGGTAGATCTAATTGCAATGTTTGCATATGGTGTCAATTTTATATTTCTATTGAAATGTTATGCGAAACGCAATGGTTTTTAGGTACCTATTTCATAACTTAGGGGCTCGGATCTTAGATCTTTAAACTATTATAACTGATATCCTAGTATTTTATTATTTAAAGGTGAAAAAAGGTTAAAGGTTTCGACCCATGATGGGCTCCATTTTCCGCAACTCCACAATTAGCGCGTATTTTGCATGAATACACATATCTTTGAATTTCTTCGTCGATATATGCAGGTTGCATCACGATGTTTTCACTTATAGATGAAATCAGATAATATTAAAACGACACAGGAAAAATAAATGTTTTAGCAACAAATATCTACATACAAGTAGAAAGGACATTCTGCAACTCGAGCAAAGGCATGTAATTGCTTAACTACTATGATAGAAGGATATCAACATTTTTAGAACAATCGAAAGTTGAAAAGTCTTGCCGCGGTTAAAGTTGAAATAAACTTAATTAGTTCGGCATTGCGGCGAGTGGCTGGTGTCAGGGCGAGTCCGGCCCCACGGGAGAAAGCAGTCGCATCACGCATAAAGATTTCACGTAAAAGAATCGCGGGCCGAGGACCGCTTCGCGATTCCGCTTTCAAAATGTCTTGACGACGCTTGTGTGCTTCTCGATGTGACCTTGTCATATTGCAAAAACTAAGAGCGAAATAATTTAAAGAAATACAAAAAAAATACATTTTTTTTACTGTGACAATTGATAGATTTTATTGTTTTTAATATAGTGCGTTATTTTTTGAATTATCTGAATGTCTAATAGACGAATATGATCGAATAAAGCCAATAACGAATCTCCTTGCAAACTTTCACTATTTTAAATAATTATAATTACCACTATAGGTGACGAATTGATAAATACAAATTGATTTTACTTAGAAATTTCTTCGATAATCTTATTGTTGTTAAGGTTTCTTATGTAAATAAAATAGAGAGTAAATAACAACCATATTTATAATAACTTTAGTTCACTTTATTTGTAATAAACAGTGCAAATATTATTTAAGTTTTAGGCAACTTCATACAGCACTTACAATGTGTTTCATTACTTTTGTAGAATGAAGAAATCTGTTAACCTAAGTTTAATCCTTAATTAAAATGTAATTCATACCTCTAATCCTAATTATTTCATCTGTTGCAAGTTTTTATGTAAACATAAAAAGTTAATTTTACTTACGAAATTTAGTGTCAAATCCTTTGCGTTTAATTTACCATTTCGTACCGTTGCTATGTCAAATTTCATTTTATTCAACGCGCTATCTCGTCTGTCTTTTTGGCGAGCGCTCGGCTATTTTCTCGCTGGTTTCGGCAACGGTGAAAGTGTTCGGGTTTTTGAGAAAGGAAAAGTAGTTTATTATTTTTTTCGTGGTAAGAGGCGATGCGCGGGCGCACGGACGTCCGAGTCACAAGCCGAGCAGCGCCCCGCCCCGCGCCCCACAGCTCGCTAAGCACGTCGTAGCCCGCGACGAAAGTGAAACTTACCGTTCGGTCAGCTTTCGGGTGCCTAGCACAACACAACCACGAGTTACATTCCGTAGCTACTTCTTATCGCGAATTACTTTTTTATGACACAAATATCGGGAAAGCGTTTAATGAGATTTGTTCTTGGTGGAGACAGTTTTAAACTAAAAACTACTATCTTCGGTACATTTATAGATTAATAGTGTTATGTAATGGATAAAATTATTATTTTCTAAATACATAGGCGATGGTAAAATATAGTTGCATTATTAATAAACGTAAACAATCAGAACTTTGACGATGGGTGGTTTCGTGCGTTGACGAATCAGAGATGTAGTTGTAATATCGTATTGATTAATTTGGATGCTACGAGTATTATCCTGAAAGGTTCATAATACCCTTGTGTCAATGCATTTCAAATTAATGCAACTAGATATCACTGTGAACAGTTGTATTAAATTACCATTAATGTATCATTTCTGACGTATTTAGGAATATAAAATTAGACATAGAAAGTTAAGATAGGCTTTCTCCAGTCATCTAAATAAAGGCCTCTAATTCAGGCTGTTTTATGCTTAAACTTTCCTTCATTTTGGTATGATAGAGCGTGAACACAATAATTGAAATTATTTGACTATTAATCGTACTCATCTTATAAATCAGAAAGTTTGGTTGGATGGATAAATAGTATCTCCAGAAAAGAGGAAAGGATCTCTAAAGGTTAAAAAAGGTTAAAGGGGTTGACTGATGGGCTCCATTTTCCGCAACTCCACGACTAGCGCGTATTTTGCGTGAATACACATATCTTTGAATTTCTTCGCCTAAAGGATCTCTATTAAATTTAGTATTTTTTAATTCCACCCAGACAGAGTTGCGGACCTTAGCTAATTTATATATGCTAAATATATAAAGAGGAATGCTTTGTACTTTTGTATGTATTGAAGTCTAAACTTGACCGATTTAAAAAAATATTCATATTTATAAGTTACATTATCGACGAGTAACATAGGCATTTTTTTAGTTCCGAGCAGACCAATTCGCGGTCTAGCAAATAGTAAGTCTTTTAGTTAGTGTCCGAGAAATTAATAGAAAATAACTTAATAAAATAATTGTCATAATTACATCGAGGTAATGCGAGGGCAATGTTAAAAGTCGTGTTCATAATTTCATATTAATTATACCTTCCTATCTTATTATAAAAGGTAATAATTATACACGTTGGTAGGTGACTGGTCGATTCATTTTTATTAGAAATTCTTTATATGAAACTAGCTGTTGTGCGCGACTTCGTCCGCGTGGAATTAAATAATATAGCCTATGTTACTCATGGATAATGTAGCTTTCTAATGGTGAAAGAATTGAGATCGGCCAAGTAGTTCTTGAGTTATTTCAAAACATACAAAAATACAAAGTCCTGGTGACCGCTTGCTCGTTTGCCACTTTGTAATATAAAAAAAATCAAGTATCCGAACAAAAGGATTTACTAATCTACTCTACTAAAATATTGCTTTTTGGACACGTTTAGTTACTAAATTACTTGTTACTAGACTAAAATACAATACTAGTGCGCACAAGACATAAAACGAATTCAACCTATTAAAAGACATGCCAACTGACCGAGTCACATTTCGACATACATTCTTTTATAATACCGTTTAAATTTCAAAATTCCATTAATTAGTCTGCCATTCACAATTACGCGTAAAAGCGTACAGGAATGAAGGTGTGTGCACACTGCGATAAATACGTATGTAAATAGTAGGTCATGCGATTGGCGAATGGAGCGTAATGTGGCGTTTTTGCGAGTTCAAGTTCGGGGCAGTTTATCGCTCGGGTTATCGCGCTCGCTCCCGCCGGCGCGTCCTCTCACGCCTGAGGGCCTACCCGAAGTACATTACCTACGAAGCGAATCTATTCCGAACGTCAAAAATGTATGAAACTCACATTGAGGTTAAATATCTCACACGTGACAATCACATGATTTTATCGAATGTTAATGTCAGTTTCATACATTTTCGTTTATACCATCAGCGATATCGACGATTGAAAATACTTTGGGTAGTCCCGCTGCGCGCTCTTTACAGTTCCGCAATACGCACAGGGTCCAAACAGATAAACGGGAGCGTACAGCAAATACATTTGAGACCTATGTTATTGAAACAAGGTTTAATTTAACTTTTCATATTTTTAAGATTGGTCTTGATAAGAAAAAAATGTAAAGTAAAATAAATCCTTCTCCAATAGCATAAAGCTCAAATTTATTTGCTATACAAAACTACTCTGCTCTACTTCCGGTAAGTTTGGGAGGACCCTAATACGCTGAGCGCCGAAATCAACATTCTATTTTCGAGATCGATCCGAATATCATTTTAATTAGAAGTATTTTGTATGAAATGAACTTAGCATCAACGTGGAAAATATTCAATCGCTATTTTCTTATAAATTTCGCATCAAACTATGGTATCTTCCACACTGGTTAATATTAAACGTAAATAAGTTTATCAGTATATAATTATTTCTCTCCAATACGTTTATGAAACTACTTTAATAATCGTTTTGATTTAAAGTTAAGTATTAATTACAAGCACCTAATTTATTTAGAAAGGTCATATTTTTTTAAAACTTTTATTCATGTATCCGTGAAATTGCTAAAAGACTCTTAATAAATAAAAAAAAATATAAATAAGTGTTTTTGAAGTAAATAGGCACACTTACGACACTGTAACTATCTCATCATCACCAGCTCACTATACGTCCCCACCGAGGGGCACGGAGCCTACCCCCCTAAGGGGTGCCTAGGCCATAGTCAACCACGCTGGCCAAGTGCGGGTTAGTCGACTTCACACATATCTTTGAATTTCTTCGCCGATATGTGCAGGTTGCATTGTAACTATCTAGTTTGGATAAAACAAACAGTATGTGAGGTTAATATATAATTATTTATAATTAAAAGTATTTGATATATGACGCGGCTTGTTTTGAAAGATCGTGACTACGTTTCCTATTACAGTTGACTCGCGGAAATCAATGCAACGTTTGAGCGGTACCTTACGCGTAATCAAATGAAATTTGATGCGCCTTCATTAATTCCTTTATTGATTAATAAGACTGCCATACACGGATAGGTTTAAGCAGCCGACAGAGGCACATTTAAGCGCGTACGCGTTTTGCAGCGATAATATTTGATCCGTGTATAACCTAAATTACTTTGTGAATGTTATGAATTTAAGATTTCTGATTTGGTTTGATTGTGTGGTTTAATAATAGCTTTCTGCGTAAATCTATACTTAATATTATAAAGAGGAAATATTTGTATTTTTGAAATAACTCAAGAACTACTGGGCCGATTTCAAAAATTCTTTTACCATTAGAAAGCTACACTATCCCTGAGTAACAGCTTTAATTTTTCGCGGACAAAGTTGCGAGCGACATTTAGTATTTTATATTTAACAATGTATTTTTTTAATATATTAGATTCAAGTTCTAACATAAATATAACATAAACCTTCCACCAAATAATAAATTAAATTGTTTATTTTGTAATACTAATATTAATTTAAGAAATTATTAGAACAAGTTTGTCGTGTAAAAAAATCACTTTAACTTTTTTTTTTAAATTACTCGATGGACCTCACGTTTTTCTTTATTGATTATGAAAGAAATTAAATAAAACAAGTCCATTTTGAACGCTGGTCGAACGCAATAAGAATTTAAAGCGCTCGTGTGAACGAACGTTAAAAAAGCACCAATGCCGAGCGTCTAAAAATTCGCCCATGCTGAGGAGGGTTAACCATAGAGTTTTCACTTACGACTATCTAATAAGGGATGAGCCTTGATTTTTTTTACTAACGTTTTTTTATTTCCAAGTCAATCTGAGATATTTGTATTGGTATGCTGCTCAAGTAGTGCATTACGTATTTAATTGTATTGTCAGCACCTTATTATTGTGTTAAAACTCTGAACGTCTAGAAGAAAATCTCTTATCTTAGCAATCCAACGCACCTATGTAATGTTTATAAACTTTTTCTTTGTTCATACCTATTTTATGATCAACATTGTTTCAATTCGTAAAAAGAGGAAATAATGTGCGTACAGTGCTAGGTTGTTTAAATTCTTGTAGAGCGGGTGTGGAGTGAGTCAGGGCGTGAGCACATCTGGCGAAGGAAAACATCATTGTTTAAGCTATCGCGCGCCGCCCAACAGAAACACCTGCTACCTTATCCACTACGCTCGCCGCCTATGGGACCTGCTATGTTTACACTTAGATCTACAATTGTGTTCATTTATCATAAACTGATTACAATAAGTTTAGGGAAACTAAACTTTATCCCAAAACAAAATGTAAGCTTGCATTTGTAAGCGACTTTTGTCTCCCATACAGAAGAATTCAACGCGCGTAACTTACTTTCACATTGTCCTAAATACAAAACTTAAAGTATGCTGAACCAAAACATTTATGCGTTAATTAATAAACAACATTCTTTGGTTTTTGGAAATGTTTGAGATCAAAATATCTATAATACATTAGTGTTTTTAATGTAGCACGAAAGTTTTAATAAGTTATTTGCAATATTCACGTTTTACGATGACAGAACATTAACGGATCAAGATAATTTACTTAAAGATACGTAAATATGTTGGTACGAGTACTTCTGGTTTTAAATGAAGAACATGAAATAAGGACTGTTTGTTATATCATATTATGTATAGGATGTATAAAATACAATGAAGACTATAACAGATGTAGAGAAGAGTGAGCAGAGAGACGGATGGTGAGCGTGCAGCGTGGTGCGTGAGGGCAAGAGGAGAGGAGATGGCGCGTTGTTTATGTGCGCGTGACACGTGCAGCCGCGTGCACACATAACATGCGCCAGTAATCAGTTATCGGCGACGAGAGTGATCGCGCATCGCTATTATGTCACTGCAATTAAAAACTGTGCCACGCAGCGAGGAAGCGACGGAAGCCGAAGGCGTTAAGCTGGCAGTGCGGTGGGGGAAGGAGCTGATGGTGGCGGGTGGTGAGA
>QDHC01000885.1:392066-407766 GCA_013186455.1 Papilio dardanus tibullus | reverse complement strand
CTCGTTGCCGCAGCTGCAGCATGGACACGTGCAGGACGAAGATCGCTGGAGCCAGTACCACATCTGGAGGCAGCACGTCTTCGTCAACGGTCAGTGCTCGCTCACGCAGCCGCCGCTCGGGCCTCCGTTAACGCGCGCAGACCGGGAAGCGCTCGCGCACTTTCTCCCCGCCCGCGGCTACTGCCTAAAAGAGAAAGTGCGCGACCGTAGCCTGCCGTCGAGCCTCCGTCCGAAAGTTTTCGGTATCGACGCATCTTTTGTTCGCCTCCACCGACATATTATTAGTGCTTTATTCACTTATAACTTAATACACAGGACTGTGTAAGTTATTGTGAAGAAGTATACGCTGGAATTTTAAAACCAACTTGAACAAATCTTAGTTGTAAGTCAAACTATTTCTATCGTTGTATTTCCGAGCGACGAACAAGCGACATGACAATGTTCAAGGATATATGTCCGTCGCCGTTAGCTTTAATATATCAAGGTTGCGCCGCGCTAATAATCTCTTAGCGTAAATATTTAAATTATATAAATTCTGAATAGTAATGTACATCGTCTATTGTTCAAAGGCTTAATAAATCGAACATTATTTTTGACTCCGCATTGAGATAGAAACGAGCAAGTAATCAACAGTGCATTGTCGAGGCCAGTTCGGTCACAAATTCGATTAGCTCTACTGCGATGGGAGGAAGCCATATAGAGATATTGTGCTCTTGAGACAAGGTTCACTTCTGTTTACGCGTAAAAAATCATATCAAGTTGGATAGACACTACATTAACAAGAAATAAAATATATGGTGCAATCAAGATTTTATTTATTGTTTAAGTTATATACAAATTAGGATTTTGTTGTGTAAAACATATTACACTAGGGTGCGGGTATTAGAATTAACTTTTTTTTTCTAATTATTTTTTTGTCATCAGTTGAGCATATGGAATATTTGTCAGTTAATAAATTAAACACGGAAAATATTAGGTTTAGAACAAAACTTTATTATCAGTGTTTCTAAGAGAGTATTATATTACTTAAAAATCTGGAATCTCATAAATATATTAATTTTGACACGTCAACAAGCTCGTCTTTCTATGATGGCAGCTAAAATTTAAAAATGTGGGTAGTCTTACAAAATGTTGTAGAGTTAGATCTTCGTTTCATTACATGTCGATATAAGATATCCGAATATTCTTAAATAAAAACATTTTGAAAGTGTAAAACACTTCGATATAAAGAATTAGACATTTGTTAGTTTAATACGGGCGAGGTCAATTACGGCTTTAAAGTAATTGGTGTTAACTTGACGTCCTCCATTAACTTAATCAATGTTGACGTCTCTTAGAGATTTCCTAAAGTAGGAACCGTTCGCTATGACATTTTAATAGTATACATATTAATAAACTCGATGACCCTTAATGGCTTATTTGAGTCCGCCCTTCATGCTTATCTTACACACTTTGAAAACGACGATATACTTGATTTTTTTACAAGTTAAAAGTATATGTTTGAATAACATTAATTCTGCTGCTTATTTTTATTGTAAAATTACAGGGGCCTTTAAGAAAAGTGTGTACTCCCTAAATAGCCAGCAAAACATCTGCGTTTCCACCAGATTCTACCCTATTCTTATATAAAAAATTGAAATATTTTTGTGTGCTTTTCGTTATAAATTTCTACATAAAACAATTACAGGTTACAGAAATCATTTTGGTTTTCGATTTTTTATATTATATTTCCGGGTTTAGTCATCTCGCATATTATTTAATTTTTATCTAATCAAACGCGAAAAATAAAGGTCCTTTATTCATAATTCATAAGGCGCCTTTGTGTTGAGTAACTCGTGTCACAGCGAGATTATCGCGTACATATAATGTAACATAAGTTACAATGTTTTCAATGTCATAACATAAGGGATAGTGTTAGATTCTATTCATATATAAAACATAAAGAAACATTGTGGCTTGCAATTTGTGATAACATAATCTGCTAATGTTTTTGTTGCTCGTGCTAAACAAGTTTACTTTCTAATCCCCATCGATAAGTTTACATTCCTAAGGTATCTTAGCTAGCAACAGACTACGAGCAACTTAGTAACAGGACTCTCCAGCTTTCTTATGTCCTAGTCATTCGAATGTTTTATTTCTACTTTCGCAGTTTGGCAGCTCTTTTATTTTTTGTGATATAAGTTCGAGCGTGGCCGAGCGCACTTTCACTCCGAATATTTGGGAAAAAGTGTCGACCTTTTCGCGACTTTCACCCTTCGCCCCCTCTCCCGCGGCCCGCGACCCCCGCGGCGCCAGAACACGTGCTCTCTTCCGCGTGCGCGTGGGCACAAAACCACTTTTACTTTCATCTTGAGAATATTTTAGAAATTGAATGACTCGTCGTCCTTCGATTTTGTATATTTTGATTAAATTTATTTTTACATTTATGTTTCCTATTAAATGTAATTATCTCGCAGCTCAATATCGCGTTTACATTAAACTTATAGATAACGGCAGGTCAAGCCAGTACGGAAAATTGTCTTTACTCGTTTTAAAATTAGATAACATTAGTAAATAAATCGCCATCGAACTATACGGAATGGTTTAATATTTTATTTAAATAATTACTTTTTAAGGCTTAGCTTTGGAGAGATGAACAAAGATGCGTTATCTATATCTATACTAATACTATAAAGAGAGAAACTGTATTTTTTAACTTTTGTATGTATTGAAATATCTCATAAACTACTGAGCCGATTTGGAAAATTCGTTCACCGTTAGAAAGCTACAAAATCCCCGATTAAAATAGGCTATATTTTAATACATTATATATTATAATTCCAAGCAGACGATGTCGCGAACAAGGGGTAGTTTTTAAATAATGTTGTGTAAATAATTGTAATAGTTAATTTGATTATGAAAAACAAAGAAGCGGAGAAGTGAGTATGGTGATATTAGAAGGTTGTTTGATGTTCGTTAATTGACGTACATCATATTTGGCCGCGTCACGGAAACCTGTTTAACACGATGTACAAGGCCTTACATCGAACTATCTATATAATATAACAATTAATATAAAATTATACATAACTAACATACCAAAGAAAGACAAATATCAAGAAAGTGCCACGTCCTTAACAAAAATGTGTCATCTCAAACTGTTCTTCACGGGGATAATTCTGCTTTTATATTGACTACCTGTTGCTCGTGACTTTAACTACACAATTTAAAAAAATAAAGCCTATATCACTGTATATAATATAGTATCCTAACAACAAATTTTTCAGTAAAATGTTTCAGTAGATTCGGAGACTTCAATGCAAACAATTTTTCTTAAATTATTAAATAAACGAAACCAAGTATTTTATAGTTTAAAGTAAAATGTCAAAACATTGTCAAAGAATTGTTCAGTACAGAAAAACATTTTTAGGTCTTAAAAACATTTTATTACATTTTTAACACAATCTGATCATTGATTTAATAGTGCACAGAGCGTAAACATGTAAACACATCACTAATATGTAATATAACCTAACAGAGCACATAACATGTTATACTATACAAGAGACAGCTTCCGGCGTCGCTTGAGAGTAAAAGTTATCTTCCGCGGCATTTCCGCGTCGAGCGTCGCTGCCTTCCCACTTTTACTTTTACACTGCGCCCGCGCAACTACAGCACTAAACTGTCCTTCTATAAGTAAATTCATATTTATTTACCTTACCTATTGATAGTTTTATGAAAACTTACAGTACAAGATTGCTTAATTTACCAATAATTGCTACCAGGTAGTATGTATACATAAGTACAGTCGAGTCGATATTAGTCTCGCTTATAGTGGTCTCTCTCTAATCAGGTTTTTCCCTTATGACGGTTGTCTGTATACAGGTCGTACATAATGCTAACTGTTGCTCGCGACTTCGTCCGCTCGGAATTAAAAATATAACCTATATTACTCGGGGATAATGTAGCTTTCTAACGGTGAAAGAAATCGAAATTGCTCCATTAGTTTTAGAGTTATTTCAATAGATACAAAAATATGAAAATACAAAGTTTCTCTCTTAGTATAGATTACTGACCTATTAATAAATATATATACATCGTCAATAAATTCTAATACTTATTTTTTTTGCTCCATTCCCTTGTGTTTCTTTTTGTTAAAAACGTGCGTTACGACTTCTATAAAACTAGTTATAATCGAAAAACAAATGAAAGAGGAACATGGGACATGGCATATAATAACATACTAATTTTTGTAGAACAAACATATGGCCCAGTTGCTTTATCTAAAGTAATAATACACAAGTATTACGTTACCAACATCACCGTGAATTCGAGCAAAAAGATAGTGCATCGCTGTCTGTTTGAATGTTAAATTGGCTTGTTGTTGCAGTCTGCAATAGAAATTATAATCTGACGATATATGCGACGTACGGTTAAAACGTGACTTCGCTGATAAGCGGTGGAACGTGATGCGTGCCCCCTCCCGCGCCTTCCGCACCGCGACCCCTCTCGCCCCTACCTAGGCAATACGTGATTGGTAAGTAATTATTGTCATGACAAGACGACGTGTCTACCGCTGTCCCCTAAGGGAAATCGTTCATGTCAATCAATTGATCCTAGCGTTTCTTATAACTACTTCTACTATGATATCACATTGCTTTACAAGAAAATTCGGAGTCCATGAATCCGTAAATCCGCGTTGAAGCTTCTGCAATGTTTACTTACTTTAGAGCGAAGGAACTCAGCATTTAAACTGCAAAATCATCAAAGTATTTACTTTATTAATAGTTACTGGAATCAGCAGCCGTTGCTGAATCCAATAACTACTAATTTTACAATGAAAATTACCCACTATGTGTTTCTTTGACCATTTTAATTATTGCAGTCTTGTATCCTAACATGCTACTTTGAAGAGCAAATTGTTGTTCGTATTCTTACTTCAATTGTCGTATTGGTTGAGTTTTTTAATTATTTAATAATAGTTGACGAAATGACAAAAAATAATAATTTGTATAGTTTTCCTTCACATCTGAAAATATTTTAAAAATATAAAAATAATAATTAAAAATTCAATTTAAGATTATTTACAGAAGTAAAGGAGAGACTTGAATATATATAAGTTATTTTTTTTAATAATTGTCATCTTTACACATTTCAGTGGCTCACGATTTCATTTCATTGTCTTTGGATTTATTTTGTAAAGTCTCATAGTTAAACGACTATTAATAATTTTTTTATTAAAATAATATTAATTATATTTTATGAGAATTTAATAGTGACGTCAAATCAATTATTGATGACGTAATAACTAGCAATATTTTTTTTCTTACGTCATTACGTATTACTTCGATGAGCTCTATTAAAACTGGTTCTGGTTGACTTACGCACACAATATTATTGTCAGTATCATTTAAAAATATCTTCAAAGGAAATACTTTGCTCATTATAATTTCACTCCAAACGTAGGTGGTAAAAGTAGACGTGTTATGAGGTTGCTTTCTTTCCATCAAACAGCTTAATACTACGAAAATATACTAAAATATCCAATTGGAAATGTTACGAAGTGTCTTTTTTGAGAATTTAGTTCTGGAAATACTTTACTAATAATAGATATAAGATGTTCAAAGGTTTATTTTACAAAAAATATTTTAAAAAACATATTCGCAACTTCGTGGCGTCTTAATACACCGAACAGACCCAAGCTAACTTGAACTCTATATTATAAGGTTGACCGAACGAAACTGAGGTCAACCTACATTGGATATAATTATCCGAAACCATCAATTTTTTGTTATTTTGTACTGATTAAGATACACATATGAATGTAGAATCTATATAGATGGAAGTTACCTTGGAAAATAAGCATTAAATCAGGCTCTAGTATTATTGTAGTAATGCCTGCAGTTCTGTGAAACGTAGTTAAAGGCGATGTTACGTGTCGTATGTCGCGTGCTAGCTGCCGCCGCACGACACTCCACTGCCCTGGTGCCCGCCGGCGCGCTTTGTTTACAATACCTTACCTATCTCTGCACGTATAATTCCGTATACAAAAGGGGGTCAACGTTCAGTCAAATCTCCGTCAACTTGCATTCAGACGCCGAACGTCGAGCTCGATACTTTCTCGTTCACTTTCGCTCAATTCACACGTTTACGAAAATGATCGCACGCCGCCGGAAAACGCCGGCTTTCTCCGTTGCGCAAGCGCAGCCACTTCCCGTTACGTCCCCCGATGCAGCCTCGACACCCCCTCCACCTCGTGCGCGAACAACTTGAATAGTTAGCTAGCAGTACTCCTCACCTATATTTCCCGAGTAGGAAGTGCGGTGTAACGGTTGCGCAACAGCTTTCCAACACTCGCTCAGCATTCCGCTCGCTCGCGCATTCGACTGACGTTCGCTTGCACTTTCAATAATCCGCAACGTTCCGCCTTCGCCTCCGCCGACGTCGCCTCTGATGAATTAAAATGCGATCGCACTCCGCTGCTTGCATTTTTATTTTAAACACACCCTCTGTTACATTTCAAATGATTACTCTATGTAAGGATGTTTTACAAAAAGCAATAATTGAGTTGTTGATGATACCAGTGCAATCTTCACGTTATTTTTATATTTTCAATTTTAACTTAGATAAAATATTTGTTACACTGTCTAAAAAACGATTTTATTTTAATTGAAAAGTTAGCCGTTTCAGGGATGAGTTCATCTTTGTGTATATTTATTTATGATATGAATATGGTTACTTCTATACAAGCTTACATTTTTTGTTCGGGTTCGATAAGATGTATGTAGATATAATAAGTCGTATTTCGGTGTGTTAAGACAATGTACGCAACAAATGAATTGATGAAGGTCAAGCCGTGTCATGTTCAACGAAATGCATTTCTTGTGCAATCTTTTATAATTTTATTCGCTAATGAATATTCCGAGTTCAACTTTCGAGTGATAGCAAAGCTGCGAGCGATTCGGGTGGCCACCGCTTTCTTCCACACTGTAAAGAAAGTGAGAGTACTCGTCGAGTCACCGCGCGCCGCTCAATTCGACAATAGGTACTTTCTCTGACATAAGGCGATGGCTAACCGTCAAATTGTTCGTCTCGGATGTTTTTTTGGTTATTCATTCAACGGAATAAACCGTCACCTCTATCATTTAATTTGAAAGTTTTCCATTATCTCGTAGATATTGGTTAACGATTTTTATTTATTGAATAATTATAATAAATTTGAATTATAAAAACTTTCACCTATACGTAAGAAACGACACCTGTCAGTTAATGAGGCAGGCAAAGCTGTCTGCTTTTTTTACTTGGAAGCCAAAACCAAAGGAAATAGATACCAAAAAATCGTAAAATATTGATATATATATGGAGATCGCCCTTGGAACTAGGATTTGGGGTCTAACTTTATACGTCGGGGTCGTCGGGGTCCCCTTTACCATGAGGCCTACAAGTACACTAAAGTTCCTTAGTGAGCAAAGAGATCGAATGCAACTGTTAAGAACTATTTTTTATTTCTAACTAATATTCATGTTATATAGTTCGGATAGTTTGAAGCTGTATAGCAAGTGAATGCTTTACCGAAAGTTTGTCGGGTGGCGGTTGACGATTGGGTTTTGCATAGTATCGTGGTGACGACATCGCACCGACTTTCTCTTGCTCGATGAAAGTGAGAGCGCCCGCCGGCGGCCCCGGAAGCGAGCCGACACAATCCACTCAGCCGACACAACAGAACGCCCCGCTTGCATCCCTACACTTTGTATCATTTTTAATATGTACCAACCCTGCAGAACTTATCCTGCAGGATCGCATCACATGTGTCAATGTATTCCTCTATGTTAAGGTATGCTTCGTGGCAGTGTGACTCTACAATTACTAAATATCAAATACGAATTACACCATATTGACATAATCAACACTATGTGTGTTGTAATCGATAAAATTGCGTGTTTCTATATAATTGGAACATTCAGTGAAGCCTCCAGGATGTTTACATTTGTGACTAATATGGAATACCCAAACAACAGTTGTCGATTTCCTGTTGCTCACGCAACCGAAATAAGGAGGATATCCTTATCCTAAAAGAATGTTTTTCGCGTAAGATTTGTTATGATATTTCTTATTTGTGTTATGTAATAAACAATACAATACTCAAAATCAAATTAAAATCGGCTCTGAGATTCACAAGTTTTAAAATGAAGAAAGAATTTTTAAAATCAGTTTATTAGTAGCAAACTTCAGATATAAATTAATTTAAGTACATAAAAAGAATAGATCAAAAAGAACCTTGTTGAAGCCGATTAACAAACATGTTCCCGGTACTTTGTTCCTTATTCCTGCTACGAGTTACCTACGTGCTACATGCTACGAAGTCTCGCTACGATCTGTCTATTCTACGTACTACGAGCGTCGATAAATATTTTCCATAACGTAATGAATCAATTAATGATTAGAATGTTGGTTGTTGGAGGAAAACTCTTATGTTGTGAGTTGTGCAATAGAGGCGTGCGTGCAAGCGCGGAACTTAGGAAAGCGTGGCGGTGCACGTAACAAACTGGGTTACTTCCCACTTCCGTCATACCGACAACCTCCCCACCAAACTTTATACCACTTTTTCAACAAGGAAATTATAACAGCTACTAATTAACTTTATCTATAATCGATTTTATAGATTGCTTTGTACTAAATTCAGTGTACCGTTAACTTTTAAATTTCTTTCTTTTTCGTATGTTTGACAAAATAAAAATAATGAAAGTTTAGTCTTTGCTAATTAGTTTTTTGCTTATATTTATACGTGGATTAGTTAACCCTGAATTTATGGTTTTAAGGTTCTTTTTTTAGCTTTTGAGGTTTTCTGACAACGGTCAGTTCCACATCAACAGTGGATTTTAAGCGATTTTTCATTTGTTTTTTTTTTGAGTTATTTATCTATAATATTTATTAATCTCTGTTAGGTTGTTACAAAATTATCCTTACAAATAGTATAATCTATTTCTTGATTGGTTTTTCCATTTACGTATAGATTTCCTTATTAAGGTAGTCTGTATACCTCTGCTTACACACCATACTTAACTTAACTTATAATAAATAAAAGCATATTAAAAGTAAAGTATATTAAAAATATTAATAATAATAATTTCCTATAGCTATCTATACGTTAAGGTAAAAACACATTGTATATAAATTATTATTAACGATGCAAATGTGACTATTTGGATAGATGTTTCTTACCGGATGAATCCGAAACGGCAAAAAAATATATATATTGTAGCCTGGTTTAAAGCATAGGCTCCATTATAACTCACGATACGTACCAATCAAACGGACAAAGTCACAGGCAACGGCTTGTTAATAAACAATCTGGTTGTTGTGTGATACAAAAATTTAATTAAAAGTGCCGAAAATGCGACTGTTGTCACGTGGCCGTCAGTAATGACGCGTGTTGCGCCGCGTGAGGAGCCCGTACGACCGCCCCCCGCACCACCTCGCACAATGATCACGTGACCAACTCCCCCCCCACAGAAAACTATTCACTCTAGCGTCCGTCATAGCTCCGTACATAATGTACAGTTTGATTCACAACAATTATTTCCACGTTCAAGATTATAACTAGTAATCTGCATGTTGGAATGTTGCGGTTAAAATAGATATATTGCATTAAATATGGTATGAATAAGACATATATTCGATACAAAGGCATACATTTGCTAATGCTGGTCGACGGACAACTGCTTTAATTATTTGCACGATACTATGATATTAATCGACATTACAATGACATAGTTGGAAATCTGTACTAATATTATCTGAAATAATTCAAGAACTAATAGACATGTTTCAAAAAATCTTTCACCATAAGAAAGCGTTATCCCCGAGTAACATAGGCTAGTCAATCTGACCACAAGACTAAAAGTTGTCTGAAGATAATGATAATAATTACAACGGTGTAATGTAATGTAATAAGACGTAATACGTAACAATATAACGTAACCCTGTAACTTCGTATCAACCTTTTTTATACAACTAAAAAATACTGATTTGTTACCGCTTTTTTATTAACACTAAGTTTAGAATTAGTTAAGCCTAAAACTAGAATATTAACATTATTTAAATTAATTTCGAAATCGAAATATACCAACTGGTCTTTGTCTTTCAGACTTTCAGTTGCATGTTTTATGTATGACCTTTAATTAGTCGAAAAAAAGTAAGTAAGTGCAGACTCATTTTAAGATAGATGTATGTGCAAAGGTTGTTGTGAAGTCATTTAAAATATACATTACAAAGAAACTGATTAGTCATTTTGTTTTTTAGTATTTGCGGTTCTAGGGTACCTGATAGGTTGTTTCATTTCCCGTTGCTTTAAAAAAAATACTAAGATATTTTATACTACGAGAGTAAACAATGAAAAATACAATCCTGAAGGTGTTTAGAAGTTATTAATTTTTCATGTTATGGTCACTTCCGGCAGCTTGGAAAAAACGATTGCATGTTCATGCACACTTTTTTCTTCTATCCGTATTGTTTAGCATACATTACGACCCCTTGTCTGCGACTCTGTCTGCTTGTTGCGACTACATTATTTAATGTCATAGCGAGTTTTAGCTCAGCGAATGTTCGTGAAGCGTTAAATATACAAATACAATATTTATAGGTGTTTCTTTCCTACCGAAGCACATACACATTCGTTTGTTGTCAAATTTCTGTGTTCGCCTTGACCCCTGACACTGTGAGGTCGTAGGACTGCCGCTAGTGTTAGCGGGGTTCTTGCGGCGAGTGTGTAGCGGTGCGCCCGGCAGCGGCGCGCGCTGTTGTCGGCTGCCCGACGGCGCGCGCCGCCGCCGCCCCCTAGTCACACGGCACACGCTCTTCTTGTTGCAGGCAAGTCGGTCAACGCTAAGGACACCCTAGAAGACAAGAAAGATGACAATGAGCTGTGGGAGGCGCAGGCTGCCTTCCTCGGGCCCAACCTCTGGGACAAGACCCTGCCTTACGATCCCGATCTCAAGGTACAACAACAAGTCAGTATTACAACAAATTACCTATTGCGTGTTCCGTGTCGTATGCATCTCACCGGCTGCTCGATGGCGGCTGCGCGCACTAGGTAATACGGCGGCTGCCATCACGGCACCGCTGTGCCTTCACGTGGAGCCGTCTCTTATCCTGCTGTGCTGCTTTTGATGTTAGTTTAATGTTGTCTTATGTACTTTATAAATATATAACTTATGCGAATAAAACGCCGTGCTGCGAACTGTGTATCAATTAAGTATCTGCTTTTGCGATTCTCCCTCGTATGCGTATTGCTCGATGAACATGTATTGTTCGTTGGCACCGAATGAGGCGTCCCGGCGCCGCCGTGCAGGCGGTGTGAAGGGGTGAGGGTGCGATATGTGACACGTAACGTTGGATGTTTTCAGTACGTGGACCTAGACGAGTTCCTGTCGGAGAATGGCATGCCGGCGGAGGCGCTGGGCGGCGGGCACCTGAGCGGCTCCGGGTATGGCCCGGGCTCAGGCCTCACGCTGGGCCTACAGGCGCCCGTCACCAAGCGCGAGCGCTCGCCGTCGCCCTCCGACTGCATGAGCCCCGACACCATCAACCCGCCGCTTTCTCCCGCCGATTCAAGTTAGTATTCTACTTTTTAGATTTTCCTCAATGAGTTACGTCATTACTGCCAGCATCCATAGTCTAAGAGAAACTTGTTGACGTCCTGCGCCGTTCATGGCAGATATTTGTACATACCTAGACGTAAATTAAAAGTAGTAAGGGTCTTGTTGTCTCAAATTGAACATACGTTTTGACAGTTGATCTCACTGATGAACGCGCCATCCACTAAGAGGGATAACTTGCGCAGTGTACTAACATAGTGGAACTGTACATTTCCAGCATTCTCAATGGCGTCGTCGGGACGTGACTTCGACCCTCGGACGCGCGCCTTCTCCGACGAGGAGCTGAAGCCGCAGCCGATGATCAAGAAGTCCCGGAAACAGGTAAATGATGTTAGTGCGCTGATCATTCCTAGCAGCATGCTGCGTACAGCCTGCGGGGTGCGGCGGCACTTCTAACACAAACACAACACTCACACAATCATTTATATCAGAGAGATAATCTTCATAAATGATAAATGCATTTTATTAACTCACTCAGAGTTATTTAATTACCTCTTAAGTAGTGTCTTTGGAAATTTTGTTAATAATGTAAAGTCCTCACTTAGCGACCATTTAAGGAGTGTGGCAGTTCGAGTTACCTACGTTTTAGAAAAAAAAACCTGTAATATATCCTTGTAAATATTAACAAATTGTCTCTCCATTCCAACAGTGATTTCAAACATTTTAGTCTCTAAACATCTACCGTAACTTACCTTATCTGTATTTATCTAGTTTATAGATTCCTATGAAATGTCCAAAAAGTATTCCCAGTTAACGTCTTCAACCAAATAATTAATAATGACCATAGCTTGAGAAACACTGTTTTTAGAAGAATTCGAAGTGAAATATATGCGAAAAAAGATTATTTAACTATAATAATTTTTTTAAGTTAGTAAAAATTATAAAATCGTATTTTTTTGCTGACTATCCTACACCATACATAAAACACAAAACACAGCATGACACAAGCTTTTCTAACGCTTTCCCAAATATAAACTAATCCTGTAAATAATGTTATTTTTTTTCACTAACAAAATGTTCTTACCGTGACTTCGCACTGCCTGAACATGTCCGAGTTTAGAGACATACAAAACAGATATCTAACATGTTTCTGTGAATGTTTTCGCCAGTGAGAAGGCACGGTAATGCATCTAGTTATTAATTATAATTGATGGAGATAGAATTTTCAAATAATTTACTCCTTATTACTTCTTAATAAGGAGTAAGTGTAGTCATTTTATCATTGACAATCGAAGTTTCTTCTCCAAAAATTACAATGCTTAATGTAATAAACGATTAATTCTAGTTATTTTTCACATCTCACCATTTTGTTAGATAAAAAGGGAAAATGGTTAATAAGTGAAGGGAATTGATAGATATTGTCCAAAATAAATTAAAGCAAATGACCTGCCAAAAAATACAAAAAAGAAACCAACTTGTTTGCTGTGAATTTTACATCAGGCGCCTTTTAAAAAATCTAAATCTCTGTAAAATTTAAAACAGGTAATGGCTCACATTTATTAAAATCATATTCAACACCAAATCTTTATTAACACTATTTTAGTAGGCTGTAAATTTGATGATTCGCTATATTTTTATAATATTTAATAATACATAGATAAAAATAATAATTACTTATTTTTACGGTTGAATGCAAAGGGTATGGATTTTTATTTATTTATTGAACTTACAATTTCTGCAACATGTTTCTTCACTTTTAGAAATTGGTGCCACAAATTGGTCCGTAGCCGTTTTTTTCCGAAACGAAAATCAGCGTTATTACTGTTGTATTTTCTACTTTTGGTACTGGTACATTCATAAAATGTATTTCAAAATACAGAACATCCTTGTTCCTGGTACTTCTTATGATACATAATTTGGTCCAATGTCCTCCAGTATCGTATAATCGACGACTTATTGATCCTCGTTTATCGCAGTACTTAATATATTTTTTCGGAAAAAGGGGGTAAGTGACTAATTTTTCGTAATTACAAATTATAGAAATAATGCCAGTTAAATATTTTATCTTGGGTGGTTTAAAAAATGTATAGAATTTCAAATTTTTGCTTATTTAAACTAAATTTAATCGCCAAGACACTTGAGAGTTTGTTAACATTTTAGAAATAATAAAGTATTGCAGGAATTGTTTGTTTGTATTTTATTTATTATATGTACAGTGGTTTATAATTACTAGAGCCCGCAAACTCGAACATTAAACTCGATTTTGTAATTATATTAAAGTACTAAAGTTTGATAATCGTGTACAGTCGAGAACGTTTATTTCCTACCCATTTCGGTGGAATGTCATTTAGCACTCACAATGCAATTAGCTCGCAAACTTGTTATAGCATTATATTATGCATTATAGCTGTAGTGGTGACAGTTTGATGTACAATATTCGATCCTAAATGGGAAGCGAATTAAAGTCTTTGACTGTATATGTGAGTTTGTATTGTTTCGCGTTTGCGCGCAGGCGTCGCAACGGACCGGGTTTGTGGGGGGTGAGCTCCCCCCTGCCCCGCTCCGTCGTAACTCTCGGTTATGTTCCACTGGTGGGTGAAGGGTGGTATGTGTAAGTGGCGCAGCGTGTTAAACCCATATCGACGTCGTCGGCAGTTCGTGCCCGATGACCTGAAAGACGACAAGTACTGGGCCCGCCGGCGAAAGAACAACATGGCCGCCAAGCGCTCCCGCGACGCGCGCCGCATGAAAGAGAACCAGATCGCCCTGCGCGCCGGCTATCTCGAGAAGGAGGTGAGCCTTCGTTTATAACCGCTCTCACTATATGTCCGGTATGGTATCGGAAAAGGTTACCTCCTTAACTGTATCCTGGTTGATGTTAGGTTCGAATCCGTCATTCAAATTTTGTCAACGACCAGATTTCATATGATTATGCTCTAGGTACTAGTACCTTTTTATCTTCCACGTTGTATGGAATATTGTAACTAAGATTTTTATCTTAATGTTCCAGAATATGGGGTTACGGCAAGAAGTGGAGCTGCTGAAGAAGGAGAACCATATCCTCCGCGATAAGCTGTCCAAGTACGCGGACGTATAAGCCCGCGAACCCACCACCCCATATAGCACAAACACGCCACACGATCAGTGAGTATAATCACATATAAAAGTGCTATACGATTACACTTGTAGTACCTATAACTCCAGATGTAACATCTACACCAAACGTTTATGGAGTATAATCCACTAGAAAAGTGGTTATCCAAAGTCATTTGACACAAAGGAATCGAGTTTATAGTACACTAAACATACAGTCTGTTAATATTGTAGGACGTCTAAAAGGCAATTGTAGTGAGGTTTTTAGAGTCTGCATCAGTAATATCGCATAAGTTAACAGTACAATATGTCCGCAGGTCGCGGGCGACGCCGCTGCCGGCTACGGGCACATCAGCAACATCTGTGTGAAGCTTTTTAATTATTTGGTTTAAATGTATTTTATTGACGTGTAACCGTTAGCTGTATGAGACTTATGGACTTTATAACTGTGACTTTGGTGCATCTCTTACTCCCTTTCCCTTTTCACACAGTACCATACCAACAACTCTATGTCCATTCCTCCCTTTTCTCTTCCCGTGTCTGTTTTCGTTTCTTCTATTCCGGGGCCACCTCGCTAATGACAACCTCAATGTTAAATATTTTTGTTGCAATCTATATTATGCATGTGATCGTTGTTCTTGACATAGTTAATGTATAGGATTCTTGTTATAATTAAATGTTATATACGTAACCGTTAGTAGATTGGAATTAGTGAAGTGGCTCTGTTTAATGTTACACCACTATTCTCATAGAAATAATCGATATTGCAGTTACCGTAACTTTTATTTATTAGTGTTATAAGTGAATCTTAACCAAAGTTCCGCTTCCAAGTCTGTTCTATCGTCGTCTCTAATTCCTACCTCGGACTCGGTTCGATACTCTACAGGGTTAGGCAACGACGTACGGACCAACAAAATTTTATGAAGGATCGTTGTTTGGAAAGGGTGTTTGTAGTGTCCCCGTCTGAGCGCGCGTCGCGCCGCGCCCCGACACGCGCGGCCGGCCCGCTGTCGGCCCGCTGTCGGCCCGCT
>QDHC01000885.1:362272-388411 GCA_013186455.1 Papilio dardanus tibullus | reverse complement strand
AAACATACTTTAAATCAAGTCTGTATAAAATGATACTACGAGATAACATCCTTCGCAATTTTTTTAATAGCAAGATTGAAAGGATTACTGTTTACCAGATAAATACAGTTAAGTTGGATAAACGAGATTACATGGGACCGCGATATGATTCTCGCTTATTGAGGTTTCTCGCTAATCCAATTCTTGCTAATCTAGGTTCTACTGTACCAGGAACACAAGTATTTCTTATATAATAACTATAGGTATTAACTTAAAAAGGACTTCTAACTGATATACTTACTCGTAAAGATTAAGTAAATCGTAGACCACATCTCTAGTGGCCTCGGTTGCTACTTACTTAACAGCGTTTTTCGCATACTAGTTTACTATAAATTGTCCTTGGAGGCGTTGTCAAAAGGTAATTTTTTATATGTACAATTCGGAACTAACTGAAGTGACTGCGACCTGGGGGCTAAACAAAGTTCGTTCGCTGCGAAGCGTCTCTATAGCGAACGTTAAAAATGTATAGAACTGACAATGACGTTCGATATCTCACATGACAAGCACGTGACTTATCGAATGTCAACGTCAGTTTCATACACTTTTGTCGATTCCATCAACGATATTGCTAATCGAAAAGTACATTGGGTAGCCCCCTGAAGCAGGCCTTGGCATCCGACAATTATCGTCACTTAACTATGTAGTTACGAACGAATATTTCTTAAGGATAACCCAAGATGCAAATATTAGTGCAACGCAGGCGTCATCCAGAGGGTTCAGCAGACATCTTATTTTTTTTACATTTTTGTCTAGGGGTACGCCTGGTATAGCTCTTGTTTTAGACGTGGAACGGGTAAGTAATTTAAATAAGTATGGGGAAAAACTATAAGATTTGAAATTGGACGTACACTAAGTACTACAGCATTGAATATTAATAGTTCAGGATCTAGCCAATAAAAACAACAAAAGAAGGAACAGAGGGTTAAATGGTGTTAGATAGAGGGAGATGTACAATAAAATTATAATCTAAATCTATACTAATATTATAAAGAAAGAAACTTTGTGTTTTTTAATTTTTGTATGTATTAAAATAACTCAAGAACCACTGGGCCGATTTCAAAAATTCTTTCACTATTAGAAAGCTACATTATCCTCGAATAACATATTGTAAGTTATTTTATTCCACGCGGACGAAGTCGCGCACAACAGCTAGTAAAATTATAAAGAGAGAAACTTTGTATTTTTGTATGTATTGAAATAACTCAAGAACTATTGGGCCGATTTCAAAAAATCTTCGACCGTAGAAAACTACACTATCCCCAAGTAACATAGGCTATATTTTTTAATTCCGCGCGGATCAAGTCGCGAACAAAAGCTAGTTATTGAAATAAAATTGCAATAGTCGACGACGTTTTAAAAATTACAACTATTAAACTGGTGAAAATTGAAATACTAGCAACTACATCGCGATAATAACAGGTGACCCAGTGACCTCCACTTTCGACTCATTTGGCAAAGAGCAGGTCGGCTCGTTCGCCAATTACTTTCTATATTTCGGTTCCACATTTCCATAAGACATTTGCCACCGTATCGCTTTACTAAATATCCGAAATTATCTGTGAATTCTCTGCTCCAATTTGTCTGGACTAAATATTATACAATTCTAAAGTTAGTTTCGAGTTTCTCGCTTATGTACGTAGCTCATCGGGACCAGAAAATGACTCTTGCTTATATAGGTTTCCCGCTTATACAGGTCTCGGTTATCAAGGTTAGGCTGTATACCTAGTAGAAACATTTGCTTGAACTTAATAAGAAATCTTTGTGAATAAACAACTTAATTCTGAGTACAATTAATTAAAAAAACTATCCGTTAATAAAACGTGATTTCAAAACAGAAGCTTAATTACAAAGGCGACAAAAAGTCTGCTTATCTAGCAACAGAACAAACCATCTTTTATATCCGGACCTCGTAAGCCGCAAAGTTAACAATAGTGCAGCTCGACGCGCACCACGCTCTTCTCTTTAATGTTAAAATAAAGAGTTATCGATGTCAAATAACAAGCTTTAAAAAGCACAAATAGTGAAGAAAAGTGATGGGATTTCTATTTTCCTTTTCTTTATAAGCAAAAAAAACTTATTGGACGTAAAAACGCTAATAAAAATATGTTTCGATTGGTTCTTCGATATTAATTCTATTGAATGTAATATCATGTAAGGCTTCTCAAACAGTAGTCCGCAGAAGATAGCGCCACGCGAAGACAATACAGTACCGTCTACGGTACCTGAGCAAGAAAAGTTTGCGATCCCCTGTAGCACTGGCTCGATAAATACAGATAAGAAGCGAAGCATCACTTAATGATTTTGTAATGCAGTCTACAATAAAGATTTTTTACGCTTTCTTACGCTTTTAGCACAGTACAGTAGGAGAGGACTCTTAGGTAAAAGATACTCGTGTCTTTTTAATAAAACATGTTTATTTTATCTTATTGTACAAGAAGAAGTATTCACATAGAAGTGCCGATCTCTAATTTTAGAAGATACTCGTATATGTCAATATTATAAAATATTTTTATTAAAAACTAAATACAGCAGAGGTAACAATCCTTACAGTGCACAGTCAGCAAAGCTAATCGGTTTCGAACCAAAGCGTAAGTAATGCGAAAGGCATGTTAACAACGAACATAGACCTCAGAGTTCGCTCTACGTTATATTGGAAAGGATTACAGCTAACTCCTTAATGGTTCACAGGAACAAACCAAAACTATGTAATAGCAGCATCAGTAAGTCCATTTGAATTGTAGTTTCGCTTCGCATCTCGTTTGCTGTTACTATTATTGTATATATTCGATGATATATTTAAAATAAAAATCTAACGTAATTGCTGCCTTGGAAAAGATATATTTTATATGGAATGTGAAATAACATTTCTACGATATGTCTTCTTGTAATAAACAGACGGTCAACGACTGACAACGCTTTCGTAACATTTTCGACAAACGCATTAGTAAGTATTGTGTATAGCGTCTCTATCGCACCTAAAATACGCCAACAAATCTTATTTTGTCATTTCGAATAGTTTCTCGCAACAGTATCGTAGGTATTCGTGATAGAACCACAAGTAAGTACACTAAAATCGCTGGTAAGTCGAGCTCAAAATGACAAAGTGCAGTTGTCTTGAAACTGGATCATAATTTAGTAAGTCCTTGCAACTCCGACGACGAGAATTGTATTTACAATTTGCCAAATTGTCTTTAGAGACTGAGGCTTTGTTAATATAAAACAAAGGTAGAGTTTGTACAGTTTTCAGGGGGGCTATTCAAAGTACATCTACAAAGCGATTCGATAGCGAACATCAAAATTTAAAGAACTGACTATGACGTTCTATATCTCACACGTGACAATCACATGACTTATCGAATGTTTCATATGTTTTTTTTTCGATCCAGCGATATCGCCAATCGAAAGATACTTTGGGTAACCCCCAGGGTCGAGCAATTATTCCGCAATGCGATCGGTTTCGCACCAGTTGCATTCATTGAGAAAACTCAATTAAAAGCTTGCAGTGATGATAAAAAAAACTCTTTGTCGCAATTCCTTGTTATAGAGACAGTAATTTAATGAAAATGAACTATTTTACGTTGTGATAGTTTAAAAACTGAAAAAATGCCTTTTTTGAACTTTTAATTAATCTTTTGAATAATTATATAAATTAATGTTGAAATAAAAAAGAAACCTATCGTGATATTAGTAAAATCATATTTAAATCAGACTAGTTAATTTGGACATAGCGGAGTGAACAAACTTTTAACGAATCAATTTAAACTCTGAGTTAAACCAGCTCAGAAATTTAGTTCCACTAAAATATCCTTCAACTAATTTATTGCTATTTAAACAGCAAAATATACTTAGTTATTACTAATCTAATTATTTACTAGCTGTTGCTAGCGACTTCGTTCGTGTGGAATTAAAAAATATACCCAATGTTATTTGGGGGTCATGTAGCTTTCTAACGGTGGAAAAAAAATGATATCGGTCGAGTAGTTCTTAAGTTATTTCAATACAAACAAAAATACAAAAATTCAAAAATACAAAATTTATCTCTTTATAATATTAGTATAGATTATGTATGTCCAGAACGGCTGATCAGATCTTAATGAAGTTTTGCCCAGATGTAGAACACATAGTTTACTAAGTTTATTTTTTAATTTCGTGCGGATGGATTTCTTGGATACTAGTATACATATGACAAAGATATTAACTTGACGTTTACGTATGTTTTGAACTATATGAAAATTAAATCAATTCACGTACAGAAGTAATAAATCTTATAAAACTTTTCTTACAACTAAGAAAAATTCATCACTGTAATAAAATTTGCTACGTGAACTGAATATCGTCTAAGAACACAATTCTTATTTATCTTCTACATAAATAAAAATCAATGTTTGTTTGTCCAAAAGATGGGACATTTTGATATAATGTTCTAATCAAGATATAAATCCTAAAAACTCTTGCCTTTGTCTGTACAATCTATACTAATATTATAAAGAGGGAAACTTTGTATTTTTGTATGTATTGAAATAACACAAGAACTACTGGGTTGATTTCAAAAATTCTTTCACCGTTAGAAAGCTATATCCCCGAGTAACGTATGCTATATTTAATTCCACACGGAATCCATTTGTTTATTTAGTTTAATTCCTATTAGAATTCTAACATTATTACTATGGCACAGCAATGCACGCAGCGAGTAGCATAATATACGGTAATTGTTCTCTCTCATCCAAGTAGACTTAAAACTATGCAAATATAAAAAAACACAGCGTATCCTTGACAAAGCACACATATGACTGCACAATGTGCCAGTATAATACATTTACCTCTATATTCTTAGATTTACACAAAACCTCATTGTCTCTCTGCAAATAAGTCGACTATTTGTCTATCATTAGTGTTGAGTTCGCTCGTATTAATATTGTATATCTTTGAATCTTTTTAATATTACATTTACTTTTTCCATAGTTATTATCTTTACAATAATAGGAGTTTTAAGTACACAAAAAAATTATCTATAATACGGCTTCATTAGACTGATGCCATGCAAAAAGCGGCCTTACGTCAAAGAAAAATCTCCGTTTTTATTGCGAACTCGGTATAATGAAGCCATAGGTTAATAGAGGAGAGGTCATGGTCGTTAATTGGTAACTAAGGAACACCATGAGTGCAGATTTTTCATATCATACAATAAGTTAGATCACTTAACGGTTCCGCGTGTATCTGTTAATTGTCATGTATGTATAATAACTCAATTGAAGAGACTGTAGAAATGCACGGATGTCGGATAGAGCCAAATAGTTTAGAAATGTTGGCCACAAACCGGAGGACGCAGCGATTTGAGCGGCGCTGCGCAGTTTTGTGGCGACCCTTATCGCCTATGTTGCACAGTGGACAATGTTCAGCCGATAATGAGTGAAATTATTAATTTTATAGTTAAAAAAAATCATATTCGAAAACACTTTATTGCCATCTTCAATAAGCTATCCTCCTTTTTTTTTTATATGAGAAGGGGGCAAACGAGCAGCGGATCGCCTAAGTTAGGTAATCCGACGCCCACGGACACCTGCAACGCCAGAGGAACCGCAGATGTGTTGCCGGCCTTTAAGGGAGGAGTACGCTCTTTATTAAATAATAGCTGTTGCTCGCGACTTCATCTGCACGGATTAAAAAAATATAACCCAAGTTACTCGGGGATAATGTAGCTTTCTAATGGTGAAAGAATTTTTAAAATCGGAGCAGTAGTTCTTGAGTTATTTCAATACATACAAAACATACAAAATTTTCTTTTTTATAATATTAATTAAACATAACTTTATTTTAGAAACCTAATAAATCCCGCTAATTTCTAAACGTTGAATATTTTCTTTAACGTCATATGTCGGGAACACATTGAGACCGCCTCATTCTAAGCCTTTGACGTGTAAACCGAGATATGCATAACGGAGGAGAGAAATGCTTTGTGAAATGCTAATTCTGTAGACTACAAAGGCGGCGTTACCCTGACGACGCCAACAACACACAATGTACGCTATCCATAGATATCGGATATAGAATAGATAGGAGATTAACTTTTAATTGATAGCTTTTTTCAAAATAGAAAAAGACGGCTTATCGTCTATCCAGTTTACCCAAAACACATGCGCTACAAAGCGATTCGATAGCGAACAAAAAATGTGTCGAACCGACAATGTTTGATATGAATGAATGAATATGAATGTTCGATATCTCACGCGTGATAAACATGACTTATCGAATATAACTGTCAGTTTCATACATCTTTGTTAATTCCATCAGCGATATCGCCAATCGAAAGATGCTTTGGATAGCCCCCTGAATGCATTTAAAATAAACGTTGCCATGTACAAACGTACATACAGATGTATCTACAGAGGTATTGGTGATTGAGACATTCGCCAGAGGGCGTGCGGTTAGCACAGAGCACATCTGCCAGATTCACAGAGCGTACGGTACAATAAATGACAGCGGCGAGCGCTCTGTGCTATTACCGAACTACACTTTATACGACACAGTGATCGCTTCATTTTACTAATTGGCCATTGATAAAACTTTAATTTACACTTCGAATTTAGTCGGCCACAGACCTTCAGTTTTTTAACTATACAGTTTTAACTGTGCCGTAAAACTAACGTACACACGTCAAATTGAACTGCACCTGCATCTCTAGCCAGGTTAATGCCTTATTTTATTTTGACACTTTAGGTGATAATTATTGTCTGGTCGGTATTATAAAAATACAATATTTCTTTTCGTTATTAAATGAAGTTCTTTTGATATTGAAAGCCTAACAAAAAGTCTTGACTTTATGTCTGAACACCTACGCACTTATTAAAATATATTGAAGTTTCTCTGAAGGGTTACATAATTTGTTCTCGTTATAGAATTTTTATTTGTTGACTCTATTATCTGTTTTAAAAACCAAACAGGTCTTGAAAATGTAGTAATAACTTGATTTCTATTGCTTTAAAATAAAAAGCTTAGGCTATATTTGGCTACGTTTTCAAGTTATTTTTGTATGGTTTCAAAGACGATGTCCTGTTATTGAAATATAGAACACATTTCTAGTTGCAGCTTTACTACTAAAACCTATAAATTAAAAAAATACTTCCAAAAATGTTTTAATCATTAGAAAGCTTCATAATCACTGAGCAACACACGTTTTATTTTGTCAATTCCTTGCGAACGAAGTCGCTTGTAAACGTTAGTATTATATAAACAATCTAAAGTTTAGTAATATATTAGCCACTTAACAGTAGTGTTTGGTCAAAGTAGGAAAGCTAAACAAAACATACTGACAGAGACACTAAGTTTAAGTGATAGTCGGCGAAGTTCTCCCAAGTTTGTGGCCAAGTCGATTGTTGTTGCCACTTGGATGTTTCGAATCAGCTCTTCTCTACAACTTTATCTAGAAATCGTTGTATTGTTAATAATAGGATAATACTTCCACACTTTGTAAGTACTACTTACTTAAGTGGAAGCAATATTTTTTGTGACATGTCTTTAAAAGGTTAAAGGTTTCGACCCATTTTCCGCAACTCCATGACAAGCGCGTATTTTGCGTGAATACACATATCTTTGAATTCATTCGCCGATATGTGCAGGTTGCATCACGATGTTTTCCTTCACCGTAAGAGGCTCGGGTAAATACGTAAACATAAAACATTCGTAGTAAAAAAAGTATTATTAATTTGCAAACAATATTTATGATATCGTGAACTGTTAAATGTACATTATGCCGTACACACGTTTCCGAGGACTGCACAAAAAACTCAACTTTTTTTTACATAAAACTGAATACACGAACGTTGGGGGGAAATGTAAATATTTCTCTATTTTGTTACGATCCAAACTCGTGGCCGTACATCAATTAGATTAATAAATTGCCCGTTGTTTGTTTTTCGTCAAACAATTTGTATCAATTTTGAAAAAAAAATGTACTAAAAATTGACGTTAGATTTAAAACCGACAAAACCGCAGACTGGTAACAACTGTTGTAGTAAAATGTGTTTTAATTGGTTGTTGACAATAATTTTACAATATAATTTTTTTAACACGAAAGTGAACTTGGGTTACCACATTATCATTGTCATTGTAACCATTAGCAATGAGTGTGGCATTTAATAGTTTCCTTTACAATATCTAACAAGGTTCATATTGAGTCGCTTGAAGACGATCGATCATTAAAAGTAAATAACAACTGAAGTTTTGTTATAACTTATAACTAGTGGCCCGCCCCGGCTTCGCACGGGTGCAAATCGGTATAATGCTGATACTAAATACTGCAGCGTTTGCAATGTAAGCGCTAAAAATGTGTTAATTACGACATCATATTAAGAACCTCTAAATTATGAGTGTTACTCTACTATATTGTGAATGTATTATACATGAAAAACTTCCTTATGAGTCACTCTATTAAAAACGCATCAAAATCCGTTGCGTAGTTTTAAAGATTCAAGCATATATAGGTACAAACATAAAAAGCGTTATTGTTTTATACTACGTAAGGATAAGGATAACGCGATCTTGTATAATAACTGGTGTAGAATTTCAACATAAATAAAACGAAAATACCGATTGAATCGCTTTATGTAATTAACATATTTCGTAATGGGTTAATCATATTATTTATTGCCTTGTAATTAATTGTGCGACGTATAAAAAATTACATAAAACATGTGGCGTCCCGCCTTGTTATTGTCACGCAAAATTCAGGAATATTTGTTGTCCCGAGGGCAAATGCGAAATACCACAAAAGAATTTTCAGTTGAAATTTTCCAAAGCTTAAATATTCCTATAGCAACAAGAGCAACGCAAATTATTATACAAATTGAAGATTAAAAGGTTTTTTTTCTCAGCTGATATTATAATACTGGGAAAATTATAATCTTTCTCTTCGTCAGCCTTAATTCCCGAAACTGGGTGTCGTCCTTGTGTTTCTAATTTCTTTTATTGATTTATATCAGTGTTCTTGGTAAAATATTGTTCTTTTTAAAATATTATATCTTGCCAGTATTCATTTTTGTATTCGAACTGGACGGAAAGAAATTTAAAAGAAGTGTCTATTCAATTTATTTTTTTCGAATTGGCTTCCTTCTGCACGGGCGTCATTGTTAGGCAAAACACAATTAATAATTATTCAGTCCAGAAATAACCTAATAAGCATTGTTAATTACCGGCTCTGGGATTTGTACAATAGTCTGACCTAGTCTCATTAACTAAATGTCTCTTCCACTGTCACTTGTTTTTAGACCCTTTTGTAACAGATCTGAAGATTAAAGATAAATGTGTACTGGTACCTCTATATACCCTACTTCTTATTACTTACGTCCGTGTCTATCTGTTGACCAATTAACATTTTTTCTTTATTAAGGATATAACTAATTAGAAAGGATTATTTCTAATTTTGTTATAAAATAAAATACATAATTCCAGGAAGCAATTAATTCCGATTTTGTTAATGGTAGCAGTCCTAATTGGTCTTGTCTTATCTTGAATCTGTATATCTATGTCCATCCAATTTGTGGATATTGGATGGATACACATAAAGCTTTGTCTCACAGTGACAACATAAACATCGTGCGGCCGCTTTTGTGTGTTCCGTTTTACAAACAAAATGTAAATATTCGTGTTGAGGCGACAGAAGTGCGGATCAATGTTTACGTTCACACGGCTTAATTAGACCGAACCACGGCCGTCCCATTGTATTGTCCTATGGGAGACAATTCGTGAGAAACTTCAGTTTAAACCACATTAATCTTACTCGTTTTACTAATAACATGTGAAACGCGAGTGCGATTCGGACATTTACCTATTGTTTTACTAATGTCATTAGGTTCGGATCTATAGATTTGTAACCACGTGACTCAACAAAAGTTAAACGGATCTTTTAAAGTTTAGAATAGCGCATAGATTACGATATTTTTTTATTTAAGTTCACGCGGAAGTAGTCATGTGACACACCTAGTTCTTACCAAAGTTTTTATTGTATCTTGTCCCTCCTTTATCCAAATATCGTAAGTTACATCATAAAAATGTAGAGAACTGTTCGGTTCAGTTCGTAAGCACGGTTTGTCGGGAGGTCGGTGGAGTGAGCCCTAGGGGCGCGTTCTCTTGATCGATTGGACTCAAGTTCCTCCCCGGGCTGGGTCAGCAAGCCAGGGCGTCGTCTAATGAATCCTAAAATTTATATCTTCTTACATACCTTAACTCAGTTTAAATTTTGATTTATCTATTAATAAATCATGGATTCTATTACTATTTTGATTGTATAATTTAGTTTCAAACATTTATATCTAACCTATAAAACAATAAGGAAAAAACCTACGCAGTTTGAATAATGTATCTATTAATTGTGTCATTTGTTTCCTCCATTCGGTGGACTATATTCGGATTGGTCATCGATCGATAATTATCTGTTTCACTATGAGAATATTTCGTATTACTATTTATTTCGACTCCCAAAAGAATACGTTAAATAAGTAACTTATAATATTTACACTAGACGGGAGGTTGATTGACAGGGAAATGAAACTTTTAACGTTAAGGTAACTGTCAATTACTAGGACGAAGGTAAAGGCGCACGTCGGCTCCGACGTATGTTAACTTTTACTTCTTAAATGGGCTTGTCTTGAAAATTACTTCGCTTTTCCTCTCTAGGGATCTTATAATAATACTAAAAGCGTATGTTATACATTCGTACTGTTTTATATTGATTGTAGTTTAGCCATGATGGATGTACGTTTCTTAGCTTACGTTATTAAATAGATTGTGATGTATTTTTATAATAATAGAGGTGATTGATCTCTATTAATTAATAATACGTGTTGTAAAAAGATAATACAGTGTCAAACAATAACATGACACCACGTGTGTGACATCAAAATAGTCACCTCTAAAGAACATAAAGTGCTACATATTTTACATTAAAAAATTATTCTGTGATATTACTTACACGTTCCAAAGTTTATTTGTTATAACGGTTTGTTTTGCAGAGGATTCGCAATATGATTTATTTAATAATATTGTATATATCCCTCGAAATGAAACGACTTATATTTACTGAACAGAGTATATAAATATTAGATCAAACAAAATAACTTAGTAGTCGAGGTTGCGGCCTCTTTTATATGGATTACAGAAATATTTCATGAAATTTTATTACCTCTGAAAGTGTTTCTTTTATAACATTCATTACAAATCGATATAAGTACATTCTTTGATAGAGAGGTTACCCAATTCCTTCCACATCAGACTCGACTTGCGACTTCTTATAGTCTTCAGAAAGTCCAACCCGGAAGAGGGCGCTTGTGGTTTCATTTCCAAAATAAAGTATTAAAACGGCTCCAGACGTTCATTTTTACTATTGAGTCGACAGCGCAGTTAAAACTGAGATCTGTAAAGTTAAAACTGAAAGCTTGTAGCCAGCTTATTATAACTATGTATTGCTCGCACGATCGTGGGTCGGAATAGTCAAAAGGTGTCAGCCGATGTCGATCATGTTGACATCAGACATCAGTCATTGCATTCCATGACAACGGTGCAGTCGGGTCGAAATAACGGGAATTCAAACAGCGCAAACGTAAGAATCTGTTTCCTTACAATTATGCTAGCGTACACGAGATGATACCAATGAATTAATTAGCAAAGTAAGTAGTAAAGGTTCTTGGGGCGAAAAAAAAACAAAAGACTGATGTGGTTTCTACAAAAAAGGTTATATTCAGTCGAACCTTTACCACCTTGATGGCTGACAATCTTCTACCGTGCGGTTTTCCCGAAACTTCCTGCCTCACACAGCCGCACTGTGGAATGGTCTGTCCTCGGCGGTATTTCCAAACCACTACGACTTAGGGACCTTCAAAAAGCGAGCGTACCACCTTCTAAAAGGCCGGCAACGCATCTGTGGTTCCTCTGGTATCGCAGATGTCCATGGGCGTCGATGATCACCTCGGTGTTCCCGTTGCTCGTTTGCCACCTTTTCTTATAAAAAAAAAACTTGGAGAGTCCAAGGGACCACGATAAGTCTCTCACTTATAGAGGTTTCTGTCTAATCTAGGTTTGACTGTAATTGAATAGCGTATAAAGTAGTTTGTTCTTTTCGAGTTTTACTGTGTTTAGAGTTAGAATGCTGTGAGTGAGAGATAATAGTATTGGATTCCTGTAGCCGATCAAAGCCTTGTCTGAACATAATCCTATTACGATAGTCTGCTGCGTCGTAACAATGATCCTACGGTTGTCAGAATGTACGGTAATAAATAGCTTTTGTACTCTTCGAAAACAGCTTTTATTTTGTCGTTTCTTAATCTATTAGTAGATGGTAACTTGGTAACTATTTGTTGTACGCGCGTCATTTTCGTTTTGTACTTGACATTTTTGCTTTGATTTTTATAATTATTTTATTAAATTCTTTGTTTTATTGCTGCTATTTTTTGCATAAAGTAGCACTTAGTTACTTCATCTTTTTAACAGTATTTTAATAAAAAAAATATGAAACGTGTTCCTGTTATTTTTACTGCAGTTGTAATAAAATTGTTTAAATAAAGTGATATTAGTATTTGCATGCATGGTGTATCGCTAACGTTCGAGGCTCGAGTTGCGATTCCATTCTCAAAACAAATGGCGCGCTCGCACCAAATCCCCAGATAAAGGAGACCAGCGTATGTTGAACTTTGTTTTTTGGTCAGGCATCCCCATCTGGTCGAGATTTAAAGGGACCGAGGGAGGTGGGTAGGTCTCTTGTGGTTGGCAATACGATACTTAAGGCACGTGCCGGGTGAGTTAACCTGCGCACAACTTTGTGAATCAATCAACGTGGTAAGTCTACCCGGCAATCTTTTAGGCAACTTTCACGCATGCGTCGGCCTGCGGTAGGGATGAGCTCCTGCCGTTTTCCTGGAACCACATTCCTTAAGACGACAAAAGATAACAAGTAAAGGAAGCCACACGAAACATTTATCCCCATATCAAACGTTTTCGTAATAAACGTAAGATTTTGAAAAAGTGAAAATAAAACAGCATTGAATACATAACATTTCACTGTCCAGATTTATTTGTACACTTTAAAGTACAATAGAAGTTGTGTTTTATAAAATAAGAGATAAGCATCGTCGATAAATAGGTCAGATGTGAGATTTTTATCGAGAGTACAACACTAGTGTGCAGAATCCAGCCCGAGCCGAGTGGAGGGTAGCGGTCGTTCTTGCTCGCGTCGCGTCGGCGTCGCGTATCGCGTCTCCGCTGAGAGTACGCCAGAGTACGCGGAGTCGCAGTCGCGCGTAGCTCCGCACAGGCAGCAGGCACGCACAGCAGCCCGCAGCCACAGTACCCGCGAGCAACCGGTGGCGATAACACGTCGGACACATGCCCGCCGCACCCGACAACGAACGCAACCAACAAGGTAATATTTTTATTAAATAAATTTACTATTAGAAAATAATAATACGAATAAAAAAATATAGTAATATTTTTTTGTATTTAATACAATTTTTTTGATTAGAAATAGAGAATGGTGTGATTATAATTCGTCGAGAAACAGAATGTCTTGAGGATGCCAAGTAACATTGATTTTATATTTTCCTTGCGAAAAGCTTGTGCAAATAAAACAGTATTTAATTGTTAACTTTCTAATGTTTCTTAAAAAATATTAAATACAATAACGTTGAACTTTTTTAAGTTACGATATTACTGAAAGCGTCTTGTGTAAACAAACTTTATTATTTTTATACCTTATTAAGTACTACGAATTAATACTAAATTAAGATATAAAAAAAACCTTTGAAATACGTTAATACTGTCGGTTTAATTTTAACTACGTTCAATAGCAACTTCGTAATAAATGTTATCTCAGTACAATATAATTATTATTACCGAAGCTTTTAATAGCTTTTGTTTTTGTCTTTTGAACAATTTAGAATACTCTCTGTCATATTTAATTCCTTATCTCAAGCGTGACACTGAACTTGATCTCTCGCAATTATTTTTCATGAACAAGTGAAAACATAACTTTATCTTTTTATTTATAGATTAGATATCAGTCATGTTTTTTAGTATTGGGGAGATAGGGGAGAAGTGCTTCTTTCATAATTAAAAATTGAAAATTAAAAGAAGCTTACAAACAATGGTCTACAGATTAAAAGGAGTTTCTAAGTTTTGAAAGGAATGGTCAGGTATTTTTTTACGTTCAAAAAGTTCAATCTTTTGTCTCTGGGGATAGCGTCATTTTCCATTCAAATTAGAGTCCTACTTAGTCTTGAGACTACCTAAGATCGGTTCTTATACCTTCACCTAGAAGGCAGGGTTATCTTTCGAAGATTCCCCTTCCACGATACCTAAATAATACTTATTATATTTATGTGAGGAAAATGCCTACGCACATCCGCTCTGACTTCCGTACTCATGTTGTTCCTTAATCCAAGGTGACGTTATTTAATGTTTTCAATGATACAAAGAAAAACTATTGTAAAAGTATCTGCTAATATTAATTACCGACAGCCGATCCATTACTACCCTATTAGAGTTTCAAACCATATAGGTACACATTATTTATATCCTTTAATCATGATACAGTTTATACAGATTAGAGTGAAGCTTCTATAAACGAGACGAATATCACGGTCTCTTGGTTGTTCTGGTTCGACTGTATCACAATACATATAAAATACATTGTAAGACAATAATTATAAGTTTTATTCACTAGCGATAAAGCAATATAATAAAGTTATCACTAAAGTGGTATATTTCACACTTGCGAACTAATGGCCTCGTTTGCATTCCCTCTTTCCTGTCGCATCTCTTACAAATATGTACCTTTGAAAACAAATACGCCTTACTAACATAATCCGTCTTCTACATTTTTATTTTACAATACTAGTTGAATCCAATATTGTAACGTGAACTATTATATTGTATTGGGATGTTTAATATTGTATTCTAACAGTTATCATCATCACAATTAACTCCCCGTGTTTATCCTACTAACGTCGGACTACCTGTTTTTTTTTAAATGGCAAACGAGCAAGCGACCATCTTGATTCGCTGAAAAAGCGAAGCGACCGCGGCCCATAGACATCTGCAATTGCAGATGCGTTGCCTACCTTTAATCTACGGACGAGGAGACGCACAGCAAGAGGATAATACTTCTTCCGATGCGTCCCCTCCCAAGCCAATCCACTTCACCTTCCCATCATTACCTTTTAAGAAAAGGTTAGGAAGGGAGAGTGGACTAAAATTAGTCCTCCGGCCCCAACCGGCTGCTTTTTATCTTCTATGTTAATCTATCTTCCGTTATCTCTATAAAATATTTATTTAAATCATATCATTGAATTAAAAATGATTACTTATACTAGTTGAGATATTCAAAAGTAAATATTTAAATAATAGGTAAAGTTCACTTTTATATGTTATTTCAAACAAACCTTGTCCGAATCGAACAAATAAACTGGCAACGTCATTCGCAATCGATGTTTTATCATACATAGTACAATGTCTATTCGTGATAGAAAAATGTATGTTTTCAAACATTTACCGCTTTATTCCGATACCAGAATCAGCGTTATAACTGTTGTACATTCTACGTTCGGTACTGGTACATTCATAAAATGTATTCCAAATTACAGAACATCCTTGTTCCTGGTACTTCTTATGGTACATAATTTGGTCCAATGAGACCCCTGGTCTATCTTATTTAGTTCCGACTGTCCTTCAGTTTCGTATAATCGACTTGGTTCTCGTTTATCGCAGTATTTAATTTTTTTTTTCGGAATAAGGGGGTTATAGTTTTCTCTCGTGGGTTTCATAGTTGTAAATCCCCGTGAAGCCTGAGTTATACCATTGTCCGTAAACCGCAATATTTCAAGATAGTTATACTAAATTCTCATTATTTCATTAATTATGCCTTCGCATCGTACTATGCGAGGTTCAGTCTGCAAAGGGGCCATCTACACATTATTGTTTGGGTCATTTAAAGACACTATCAAATAATTTGACAAACAGTTAACACACATATTTGGTTAGATCAGATCACTTTAAGTCGATTAAAAACGGTCAGTTTTAACTGCGCAGTTTTAACTGTGCAGTTCGAATTGACGTGTGTAAGTCAGTTTTAACTGCGCTGTCGAACTGTATAGTTAAAACAGAGCGTCTTTAGCCGGTGAGGATAATAAGTATTTTAATCTAATCTGATTATTGCATTATATTACTTAATTTTAATGAAGTTTTCAAATACTAAAATAACTTTAACGACCTCAGTAGTTTCCGAACTTACTACAAATAAACAAAGTTTATCCCTTTATAATATTAGTTTATATTTGGACAAACTCGCGTCCGATGTTATTTTGAACGCGCGAAACCCACCCGCGTCTATTCACACAAACACAATACAACTTGTTTTGTCCTAGCTGCCGTGTTATATCATAAACTATATCATACGTCTACTATACAAGCTTTAAACTGAATTATTCAAAGTAAAATGGTTCACGATCCCTATTTTTTTAAATTCAATTATAGATTTTTAATTCAGATTCGCCTGTTGAATTAATAGTAATGTAAAGAGTTTTTTTTGTTTAGTTTAGTTTATAGTTGAAATTCAAAGATATATGCGAAGTCGACCAACCCGCACTGTGCCAGGGTGGTGGACTATGGCCTAGTCACCCCTTAGGTAAGGTCCCGCGTCCCTCAGTAGGAACATATAGTGAGCTGGTGATGATGATGATGAGGGGTAGGCTGACTTTTTTTTTAATTTAACTTTTTATTTTAATTGCGTTAAAATTAAGAGAGTGCAGTTCCCCATTCAATTTCTCACACAAAGCGAAGCATCAGATGCCGTCAAAGCGATACGAGGATAGTATCGAAGTAAATTGATTGGAATATACGCGGCTTGGTAATTGAAGCGATCCAAAGTGCAGAGAGCTCGGTCGAAGCTTGCCGTACTTACGATATTCAATTTCAGTTAATTTATACTTAAGTAAATAATATTAATAGAGTTTCTTGCAACTGTCAGCGTAATATAAACGTTGTAAAATATAGAAAAAAGGTCAGTTCGGTGATTGATATTTTTATTTAAAGAGGCGTATTTAATGGGAATGCAAATATTACCAATCTAGGTTTCTTTGAAATATTACAAGGTAGCAAATGAGCAAGCGACGAAAGTTAGCCTGCTTAATTCAAGAACTACCTGGAATGGATTAGCGACTGCTCCTCATTGACCTTGAATCAATGAAGGAGACGCACAGAAAGAGATTCCTCTTTGATTATTGTATTTCTCAATCGTAGCCTTTGTGTTGTTTATACTTAGATACTTATACTTACTTATACTTGAGAGAAATGTCCATATCTGGCGGGCAGCATTATCTATTGTTCGAGTCTGTTACACAAGCCCGTCCTCTCCACAATCGACGTCGAGGAATCAATAACAATATTGGATTCTATTTCGAAGTCGGTCTATTATAACTATACTGACATTGATATACAAACAGAAAACAATAAACGTTAGGTATTTAGACGAGTGAGCTTACCCAACATGCTTTTTGATAGCGCATGTCGCTGATGGAATCGACAAAAATGTATGAAACTGACATGCATGTTAATCATGCGATAAAATCATGTGATTGTCACGTGTGAGATATCGAACGTCAATGTCAGTTTCGCCGATCGAAAAGCATGTTGGGTAAGCCCAAAGTTTTCGACGGTATTGCGTTGGAAGTATGAATTCACAGAAATAAGTGGAAAATCAATGTTTTCTGTGTAAGCCCAGTTTGGTACAGGTTACTCGTATGTTTAGTACATATTTGCTTATATATTATTCTACATGGCTCCCCCTCAGGGAGGTATATCCCTCCCTCATTAAAAATAAATCCTCCTTCATAAGCAATAAAGTTGTTCTTGAAGTTTGAGATGAAAAGAAACGTCGTTATCGGATATTTTTACATTACATACGGTAATGTTTATTTTATTACGAATATAAAATATATACAAAAAACTCGCATATTTAATATTTATAGTAGAAAATGATTAAATTGCTCCACTCACGAGACTGGTATTGATTCTAGAATATTAAATAAATATCAACAAATACAAATCCGATAATTGTTCTATCGAGCGTTCCTGTACTATTGACATACCTAAACCTGTAGCTGAAACCGGCGCGTGTTCGAATACCAAAGGCATACCATTATAGCAATATGGAATACCAAATAACGTCGGAATAGAAAAAAAGATATTGAAAACGTTTTTTCGATGAAAGCACAAAGCTTTTCTAGAACGACAGAAGAGCGGGGATACCCAAAGCACTTTTCGATCGGCGATATCGCCGATGTAATCGACAAAAATGTTCGATAAAATCATGTGCTTGTCACATGTGAGATATCGAACGTCAATATCGGTTTCATTTCGCTATAAATTCGCTTCGTAGCGAATGTACTTTGAGTAAGCCCCCAGTATAGAAAAATATAATTAAAATCCCGTCCAGTATTTAAGAACGCATATGGCAGTATTATCATTTTTTTTAATATGGATTTCAAAAAGGTTATATGAAGTATGATAAAGCGCAGAAGGGTCTGCCACATCTCAACTCCACGACAAGTTGGCACATTGTTTATTCCATTAATATTAATCCCGGACGTGCAGCGTTTATTAGAAGCGGGCATGCGGTCAATATGAATATATAACAGACAACTTTGATATTGCAGTAATTAAAACGTTCCGTATTATATAGAAATAATAATTAACCCGGCAATGTCACGTTCCTATGCTGAATGTTAATATTTTACATTCTAACAAATTAATTAAAAAATAATTTAATTACAAAACGTTAGTTCAAACAAGATACAAAGTTCATAGATTTTTAATTAGTAAATCAAGTTATTTCTCTTACCGAACACAGTTTTATAATTAAACTCACTAGCTGTTGTGCGCGTCTTCATCCGTGTATATAATAATATAGCTTATGTTACTCGGGTATAATATAGCTTTCTAATGGTAAAAGAACTTTTGAAATAGGTTCAATATTTCTTGAGTTATACTACACATACAAAAAATCAAAAATACAAAGTTTCTATCTTTATAATATTAGTATAGATTAGATTATGTAAATGCTAATTGTGCGGCTCCGTTCGCGCGGAATAAGAAAACTTGACAAGTAGCCTATGTGTTTTTAGAAACTATATTTTATATCTGTGCCTTTATCGCGATCCGTAAAGCCGTTTCACAGATCCCTTCAAAAACATCGATCCATCTAAATATTCACATTTATATTAAGTATGATTTAGACGCTAAGATAGAGTTAGTAATAAAGTTTATCGGCTAGGATGTCTTACTATTGCCTTCTAAGGCGTTGGATACTAAGAGAGATAGTGCAGATTTAGTATGGCAAATTAGTGAAGACCAATTAAGGATGTTGACTGCATCAATAAATCTAATTTCAGCTTAAATTTGTCATCTGTTTCCCCACTTTCATCAGACGCTTTAGCAAATCAAACTCAATGCACCTTACTAATCAATTTCGGTTTAGGATTGGAGTTGGTGTTTCAAATCGACATTATCGTATCACCTAATTTAATGCTGCAATTTTATATGTTTTATAAAGTAAGTTTGAATGGATGTTTGTTTGAAGATATTTCTGAAACGCCTCAACGGATCTTGGTGTAATTTGGTATAGATATAGAATAGAACACATTCTGAAAATTCACATTTTTTACTCAAACGGAGTCGCGGATGGTAGCGAGTTTATAACATATGGGTTCACAAACATGTGGTTATAAACGTTACACTTTATTTCATACCTCGTACGTATCATTGGACATTAGAAGAGTAGGAAAAAAAGAGTGACTTCCTGTTAACAAACGTGGAGGGGGTTTAGGTGTGTCACGCTCGACGTGTCAAAAGGTGAGAGAGCACTGGCCTGTAAGAACTTCATGCTCTTTTGAGCAATCGCTTCGAACGTTTGTCACTTCCTGATAATTAATTCGCGCATCTATTTTCTTACAGTTGAAAGTTCAAAGGAAAAATAGGAAGTCATTCGTACAGAAAAATGCTCCTTGTAATTTTTAAAAATCAAGTCTAAACAGTTTTGATATAATATTTAAAAGAAATGCAACAGATATCTTTAAATAGAGAGTAGAATAGACTTTTCAATATTATAAAATATCAAGAAGTTATCCAATTTGTATGGAATAGCTATAATTCTATAGTTAAGTAATATCGATTGAATTGCTTGAAGTTCATATTTCGGTCTAAAGCCAATACCTTTATTTTGTTTGGAAGGAAGTTTGGTATTCGCGTCATGCTTGATTATTGTCGGATGCCGTTCAAGTCGGAGAGAATGGCAAAGATTTGTGACAAATATTTGTATAATGACAATTTGTAAAGCTTAATTTCAGACGTAAAATGTCTTGCAGTTATCGCTGCCTTATTGGTGTAAAGACGTAGCTGCAGACCATTATCAAAGACCACTGAGTTATTGCCGTCACCTAAGGAATCTCCGCTAGTGAGCATTTAATTGCAAATAAGGAAAATTATACGATTAATTTATATTACACGATTTCCAATCTAAATCCGACGCCAATCAAGGCAGAGGCAATTTACGATTGAATGTGTGATTGATTTCCTTGCGGACATTATCCCAATCTCTTGCTAATATGACCCTAAAATCCTGGCGAGGGATTCGGAAAAATAGACTTTATTTCAATGTACTTAAATACAATTTCTATAAAATTTTATTTTAAAGTAGAGACAGAATTTTATTCATAGTTAAAATGTTGTGAACGTTTTTTAATTTCCTTAAAGAACGGACTAGAAATGTTCAATCATATTACCTAGTAAGCCGATGGAAGCTGAAATGACCACGTACGCGATCTCAACATTTATTATTCCTTAGCTTTATAAAGCCATTTCCCAATACCTTATACAACATTCCGTCTGTCTCCGCATCCAACCACATTCCTTTTACATGAACTCATCGATCTGAAAATTGCAACATAAGTACATACTTCTTTACAAAAAAATTAAATAGAATTGAGAGAGGCATTGAAAATATTACGAAGAAATTCGTTAAAACAATTTGATAAAATATTTAACTAAATAAAATTTTATCTCATAATGTTGTTTTTAGAAGCAATTATATTATGTACAGAGCAAAGCTTGCACTCCGAAGACTTTCTCATCGCTGTAACTTTTCAACTATTTGTCCAAATAGCTCAGTGTTTAAGACAAAGTTTATCCTACTTTGAATAACAGAAGCAATAAAAGTTTATTTTCTTGAACATTATTATAAAACTATAAAAGGTGTAATGGAAATGCAAGAACTTTAAAATAAGCTTTTGAACTTGGAATTTGATATCTTTAAAGAAAAATTAAGTTTATATCACACTAGTTTCAATTTGGATAGATTCATATAGACAAAGACAGGGTAAACCCTTCCACGTAGTGGGACGAAAGAATATTTAAATATAAGAATATATTTTGGTATATTAAACACATGACTACTACATATTTACCCAACCCTTTTACGGTGAAGGAAAACATCGTGATGCAACCTGCACATATCGGCGAAGAAATTCAAAGATATGTGTGAAGTCACGCAAAATACGTGCTAGTCGTGGAGATTCGGAAAATGGAGCCCATCATGGGTCGAACTATTACTACTACTACTTGCTACGGAAATTATTTCAAAACTCCATTACAAGATCAAGTGGTAAAATATTAAACGCAGTAAAGGAACACACTATAAATAGCGTCTGTAGAGGTAACACAGTTTATATTATATTTTTATACGTCTTTTATGTCAGTGTGCGGTTTCAATTTGAAAACTTCCGCTCACCGATTTCTCATAACGTGGCAAAAGAAGTATTACTTCAAGATGCTAGAACTGAGGTACAGATGAAAATCTCTCGTCGACTATTAAAAGCCGGAATGATGTTTGTTTTGGAATGGTGCGGTGCATTTCCAAGGCGGTACAAAAATGCGCAGTTTTATTCGCAACGAGAAAATTTCCGGCTCTCATTTCTTTTGATGTTCGAACTTCGCATATTTTTCCCGGCTTACTGATTCTAGGAAATAATTTATTCGCTGGGTAAATAAACTTATTTGCACATCCTTTAAATCAAGATTTACTTACTGTGCATTTTATAATCATTTTTCATCTTTAGATTTTTTTACGTGCAGTTTATTTACGTCGTATCACCTCGTACTTGTAGTATGCTACTACCAGTATGAGGCTATTTATTCTTAAAAAACAAAGGTACAAGTAATTACAATAAACAACATTGTTACATTATTATTTACTCGTATAACTAGCACGAGATTACATCCGCACAGAATTAAACAAAGTACCCAATGTCACAGGGGAATAGTGTAGCTTTCCAACCGTGAAGACTTTTTTAAGCAGATTCAGTCATTTCGCAGCCTACTCATTGCTAATAAACAATCAATTCTTGCTTTCCTCTTTGTAATATTTGTATCAGGTTTCCAATTAAGAATAATGTACTTTCTATTTATTTCTTGAGGCTATATAATCCATTCTCGACTATTGAATCTAGCGTTGCGAGGAGAGGTCACGTCCTTTTTGCATTGCATTTTCTGCCGCTTATACTATGGGGAGCGTTCCGTTCAATTGCTTGGAACAATTCCAGCCAATGAGATTCGTTATCTCAGATGACGTCACAATTCAAATTTCCGTTCATTTCTCCTTGATTAGTTAGCGTTCCATAACTGTACGGTTTTCAATTTCTCTTCAGTAAATATCAATACTAGGAAATATTTCCCATTCAAAGCAACTTAGGATGTACTTGTTACTTCAAGACGCCATCTTTACCGCCATGTTTAACTCAACCACTGCGACAGTTTTCAGAAATACAATAAGAAAGATGTTCAACATCATACGCTCAGAAATAAACTATAAAGAAGGACTTAACTTTCTATCGACTTTAAAACGTTCTGTGCTCAAATAGAAACCATTCAACGACCGAGGCTCGACAACGACTCAAGCAGCTTATCTTATTCAAGAGGAATTTTATTAAGCTTATTTTATTTTTCAATACTTTGTGATACGTCTGTCGTTTGTATAAATGTTATTTAAAATTGTATAAATTTAAAGCGTCCTAAATTATACAGAAAACATTCTGAATTGTGCTTGCTGCTTTCTTTTACATTATTAAACGATCATCTTCTATTCTTTTAATATTTTTTTCTTTAGTACGATACCAAACTGGTATAAACATTCACCTACAAGGATACGGTACTGATTTTTATAATGTATTTGTGGAGAAATGTATCGAGTTTTATTTATTTTAATATATGATAAAGTTCACCCGAGTTGGACGCTACTACTTGTACTGGAACCCACTCTTGTAAATAATTTCTCGTTTTTCTTTCATTCCTCGCTTAACAACCAATAACGTTATAAGATAAGTAGAATAGTTTACATTTTATTTACGTTATAACTTTGTAGCACAAGCTATCAAGACCCGTTTGCTGCAATTTACCTTCAGGCGCTTGTAACTAAGTTTTTTATGTTTATAAAATAATAGCACAGTGAAAGGACGAACGATTTAACTCAAACAAGAACGTTTTTAGAATGTCTACATGAGTAGTTTACTTTAGTGTATTATAGTTACGTGTTTTAATTAATTTGTGTTAGTATTATCAGGTTTTTTCTATTCCATTGCTATCGTAAAGTCTTTTAAATTGTAAATGGGTTAAAAATGTTCCAAGACTAAATTATTTTCCTCTTTTGTATACGGTTATATTTTTTTATTATTCACTACAATTTCTAAGAAATGTGTAAATGGTTTTTATTCGTAACTATGTCAAAGTCTGGTGTTGAGTTGAGAGGCACTCGAGGTAACAATAACAGCTCACGGGCAGCGCGACAATGTTTGTCGTCAGCACAATACGGAGCCCATGCTTCAAAATATTGTATTGTAAATAAAAAAAAATTGTTATACTTCAACCGTAAACGTGTTCGTTACGGACTCTTTTAAAACCGCGTTTAAGAAATAACTTCAAAAAAATAAACCAGCATAATATACTTGTTGTAATTTTATTACTAGAATTTCTTTAAAACTCCTTTTCTTAGAGTAATTAAATTATTAAAATACAAACAAGGGAAGACACCGCTCTTGGCTGTAGTCTTTGTTGGACATTATCTCAGAGATCCTCTGACTACGAAGTAATATAGCTCACTTACTCTCAGTTACCAAGCGGAGGCCGCGGCCGGGAACTAGGAGAATTATATTTTACGTTACTTAACCTGGAAGATAGTTACCGTAATCTATACTAATATTATAAAGAGAGAAACTTTGTATATAACTACTGAGCCGATTTCAAAAATTCTTTTACTCATAGAAAGCTACACAATCCCCGAGTATCATAGGCTGTATTGTTTAAATCCACGCGGACGAAGTCGCGAGCAACAGCTAGTAATTTATAAGAAATAAAGTAGGTTTATCATTATATTAATAGGTGAAGCCAAATAGTACACCTTTTTGAGGACAAATCGCGAAGGGATTAATGATGAGAGATATTTTAAATCAAAATAAAGTTGTTTGATTATTATTTACGGTCGAAATTCGACTAATAGGTGACCATTAGTTTAAAAAAAGTTATGTTTAAGAACATATAAACCTAATCTATGTTTAGTTTAATACCTTTGAAATGTAAATCAATTTTCATGTTTCGCTTGTTCGCATATTTGTTTAAAATACTTCGCCGTCTGCGGTATCTGTTGATCGGCGTTATTGAAATAACATCCATACATAAATTGCTGTTAAACTCACATAAACTTTTATACACAACCTGTATAAGCGAGAACTGGATTACTGCGAAACCTCTCTAGTGGAGGGTTAAGGTATGGTCCTGTGGGACGATTATCATAAGCGAGAAATTCGCATTAGAGAGAAACCTCTATTAGCGAGACAAATGTTGCGGTCCCTTGGACTCTCGGTTATCGAGGTTCCACTGTAATTGCAATGCTAGTATAAAGGCTCTTATTTACATTAATAAACTTTGAACAGTAAATTTTTCACCAGTTTGCACCTGAAAAGTGAAGCAATAACGGGAAAAATGGTAGTTCAAATTCGACTTTATGAGTATATTGTTTCTTAAAATCTGTAGGTTCTTGTTTGTTTTTAAAACAACGAATTTCTGGTAAGCAAAATCTTCTTTATTTACCCTCGTATCGATAAACGAGCATGTACTCCTTGCTAAGTTCGAACTTGATAAGAATTCTTATCTATACCTTAAAAATGATTGCTTAACACATTACTTTTGCTTAAGAATTTACTATTATTCGTTTATAAATACAAACGTATGCGCGTACTTTGATGTTTCAAACAAGAATCACGAATAGAAATTAATTTACGTACATTTAATATGCATCATCTTGAAAGTATGAATCGTTTTTCAATTAAATCATAATCGAAGTGTCCAAACTAAACATGTTATAATGACATACTTATGTAAATAATACAATGCGAGTGTTTTAGTTCGCTTTGCATTTATTATGTCAATACGGAAACCAATTCATTAAACAGTAAAGTGTTTCATGAAACCACAATTCATTAATCAGCCTTGTTACGAACTAAACAATGAGATGCATTATGTGGCTCTAATCTACATATAGACATACTTATATTAGTCACACACTAACGTCTAACAGACCTACCCAAGGTACTTTCCGATTGGCGATATCGCTGATGGAATCGATAAAAATGTGTGAAACTGACATTGACATTCGATAAGACATCTGCTTGTCACGTGTTAGATATCGAACTTCATTGTCAGTTCCATTTTGACGTACGCTATAGAATCGCTTCGTAGTGAATGTACTTCCTGTAACCCTCAGATTTTCAATGATATGGCAGTAGTTCCAATCCCTACATTTGTCTTTCCGTAAACCATATCCTACAAGCCTAGAGTTTACTTGGTTTGATACTATAAATATTAGTAAATAAAAAATGCCCATATTTTTATGATTTTAAATAAAGGCTATTTCAATAGTAAAAGATTTTCTGAATTATTTTAGGGAACAGTGTTACTATAATTTCCCCTCACTAAACACAAGAAAACTTACTATCGTCCATCTTATTGTCTTTGAAA
>QDHC01000885.1:343015-357460 GCA_013186455.1 Papilio dardanus tibullus | reverse complement strand
TAAATGTATAGAAGAAGGAAGAGAATTATATCCACATTGCGTGACATAAACAGGAATAAACAATTACTACGTCATCTGTCATCCTGTCATCTTTAAACGATGGATTGGATTATTTCCCTCTTCAAAATATCCTGTTTATTATTTATAATTTATTATGATACAACTTGGGTAATTATGATATAACGATTATAATATTTGTCTTAAACGAGCAACTGTACATAATCTCTTCGAACTCAATAAATATGAAAAGCTTTTTCGTAAGTATGAAAATATTTTCTGTTACTTTTTATTTTTTATCAATCGCTTACCTTACTGCTATCTCGGTAATGGTCGAGGATGTTGAAAGAATTTTAATGTGGAACGTTACTAAAATAATCTGAGCTCGTTTCGCTTCAAATATTTCAAATGGTTAAAATAATTTTAATGAATGCTACATAGAAATATTTTAATGATAAATACGCGGAACGTAAGGAGAACCTGCGCTTAAACTTATTTTCTAAAGTACTGTCGAAAATATAGACCGACAAGTTATCTCACCCGGTGTGCATAAATAATACTAAATTATGCGCCCTGATTTGCACCTTCCATGTAGTAGGTCAATGCAGATTTCACATATTTTGTGACAGAACCAATATTTAGCAGCACCTCACCGAGGTAGGTATCCTTTGTGTATAAATGTTATTGTAATATTAATTTTTGTTCAGGTGTGTATAGGTTCGATTATCCGTACTACGAATTGTTGAGAAATATTCCATAAAGTGAAACCTAAAACCTATCGACCTAGCGAATCATACATTATGATATTTTCTCACTCAAGTGTACCTGCGCGGTCGCGGCGGTCTTGGTTCTAGTTTCTTGCCGGCGATTTTACGAAAAAATACAAATTATAATGAGCGTGCTTCGGCTTTCATTATGTATGTATAATCATTTCTGTTATTTTAACTCTAAGAAAGTTATACTGACTCAATTTTCCTATTGCATCGCAACGAAAAGAGTTCGAAATATGTCCACGACTGTACAATTAATCCGATATTTAAAGATGTGTTATGTTGCAGTAAGAATGGTCAACCGCTGCGAGCGGCGCGCGGTAGCGTGCGTGCTGCTAGCCGTGACCGCGGTAGTGGCCGCCGCCTCCTACGACCGGGAGCGTCTCGACATCGCCAAGCAGATACTGGAGGAAGTACCGCTCACTGACGGGTTCGTATCTTTAGATAGAACTTTGTCTTTTACAAATTGATTGTATGCCATCTCATTATAATTTGCTTAGCTACATTTTAAATTAATTGAATTGAAGTGTTATGTTTTCTACACTAAAATTACATAGTTTTTGACGATACAATTTAAGCGTCGAGGTCGCTCGACAGCTCACAGGCTGTCATTCACTGCCGCCAATAAAAAGACGCGCTGACGGGCACTGATGACCGTTTGATATGCAGTTAGCCGACTCTTTTCAAATTACATAAAAAATAAAGCGTATAACAGATGGGCGAAATTCACAATTGTTGACTGATTATATTTTGTATATAGTTAAAACAAAATTATGTTTTATGTAGTTCAGATTATGATTAGTATTTCTTCTAGCCATAACGATCTGCCATGGAACATCCGCAAGTTCCTGCGCAACCAGATCAACGAGTTCGAGCTGGACACCGACCTGACCGTCGTCGAGCCCTGGTCCATTTCTAAGTACTCTCACACCGATCTCCCAAGGCTGCGTCGCGGCATGGTTGGAGCTCAAGTAAGATTTTTATTTTTAGAAAATATTAGGTTTTGAAACGACATACTTTATTTGTGCTTTTTTACACTATAAAAAGCCATCCTATTTAAAAATTATAATTGTAGATTTATGAACGCTTAGAAACGTCTGCTCGGACAATTTATTAATTAGTTAGAGAACGTGTACCAGGCAAACATGTAGTAACTAAAAGCAGAGACAAACAACCAACACAAGGATTTTCAGCTGTACAAAGGGACCGCTGTGACCGTAAATATACGCGTGTCTTTGCAAGCAAAATAAAAAGAGGAAAACCGTAGACAAAAGCGTCGAAACTTGGAAGCTCTGCTACAAGATTGAGGTCACGAGAGGATGGTTATTTCAACCAGGCGTTTTTACCTTCCTGTGACTTGGTGTACCTACTTGTGTTGATATTACAACTACTCTTGTAGTTACCCAACACTATTTTTGTATAGTAACTAACCTGCACAAATCGTCGAAGACATTCAAAGATATGTGTGATATGTTGCGGAAAAGCCCATCATGGGCCGACCTACACTCTACTCTACATTAACTAAGCTGCCAAAAATTGGTAGCACATTTTATATACATATATTATTATCTTTATCTCAACGTAAACCCATGACCTTATATGTATTATCTTATCATTAGAGTGGAATCAACCAAGTTACTTTGTTTGCTGTTTGGCAATTAATTTAATTGTTATAGGAAAAATTTCAATGATCCTAGTTGACCCGCAAACATTGTATTAACTTATAAATTATTTTTAAGGAATTTCTAGTCATATTAGTAAACAAGTAGTAGTTTGGTGGACAAAACATATCACTTAGGGATATAAAATTACATAGTAGCTTAATATTTTCAGACCTATGAAATATATACATATAAAATTCCATAAAAATCGGTAAAGCAAATAATAAGACGAGAATTTTATAAATATTTTTTTTAATATTAAAAATAAAATCATATTCTTTTAATAAAATTGGTGTTATTAATTAATCAGTTTAAATTTACATTTTCCATCTATATCCGTCCGTTTACGTTTTCCTCTTACTCTTAAGGTACAATTTAGGAACGGGGATGAAATCGTCGGCGTAACTTGACCCAAATCGAACCTTTTCAATCACATCTGCAATTTGACAATTTAGAATTATGTAAATAAACAAAGTCTACGTAGATATTAATTGCGATCGCTTAAAATCTTCCAAACAACTTGATTCAAATAAAAACAACAAAAGACTTTTGATTATTTTCCTCTACTGTATAAAATGTATAAAATTAAACGTTGGAATAATACTCTTTTGTGCATGTAGTGCCGCAGTGGAAACGCACTGTTATTTCTACATTTAGTAATGACGTACTGAAAGGTTGATGAACAAGTCACTTAGCCCTTTCGTACAATAGGCAACGCAAGTCTGCGATTTTGACTTTCAAAAACTTATGCAAGTCAGTGATTGATACGCCGTGTCCCATCCAGAGCGTGCCATGTCCGGGTCTGCGTTATCTGTGTCCCATACCCCATTTATTTTGATAGTGCACTGTCCGTCACCCCTCTCGCGCACGTTCGTATATTTTGTATTGACTAACTGAGGGCGGGCCCGGACGTGGCACGTCCCGGACGGGACACGGTGTAGCCTGAGTCAACCTTTATGTTGCATTAGTCGCTTACGTACTAAAATCTCAAATTTGTGTAGCATTGTATACGAAGTGCGAAAAAAATAGCAAACCAATTAGTGAGTTCAATAATTGAACTGTCTGGGAACATGTTACTTTTTAATTATCAAAACTGAATTTTTTTCATTTCCCCGTCCTTTAGATTTGCATCGTTATTAAAAATGAACGAAATAAAACTCGTTGAAATGTTCACTTGTTGAATTTCGAGAGAGTTTCCCGGAACTTTATAATACTAATATCACTGTTAAAATAATGACATATTAATCTCTTTGATTTCTGAGTAATTGAAAATCCTATCCATATTAATTGAAATTCGTCGAACAGAAAACGATATTGTTTCGATCAAATTAAAACAGTGCGAGTAGAACGTGAGATGTAACCGCTGATCTCTATAAATGGATTGGTAATTGATTGGAAAAGAGTTTTTCCTTCGTTTCAACTTCTTCCTGTTGATAGTACTGTCTGTTCTTGTTTATCTCTACTAGTTCGAACCTCCAGCACCGCTAACAACCGATCGTGTCAGTGGCGAAATGTGCAAAATACCACGGTGTATAGCCTGTCCATTTATACAGGTCAGTGGATTTATCGCACTCGACACAAACAAAGGAGTATGATATGATTGATGTACGTACTGTCAGTGAGTATTGTTTGGACACGATGTCCCTCGCTTTTGTAAACAAGTTTTTATCGAACTTTGATGGATATGTTTCTAGAATGTACAAATATTTGCAATATTTCTTTTTAATTATTTCAAACAATTGCACACTTTGATCTTTTAATATTTTATTTATAATAACTATTGTGTTATTTTAAATAAAATATTAAATTTAAATATAAATTGTATCAGTTGTATCAATTACTTCTCGTAGTTTGATGAAATAAAAAAATCGACTACGTCATGGCTCGACTAAAACGTTTTTCTAACCTACTCCCCTAAAATGTTGCTGTTCGCACACGTTTTACTTGCTACTCTACTAAAATAAAATCTGGCGCGAACAACTGCTACAAATTTACTCCACTAAAATGTTGCTGTTTGAATACGTTTTTTACTAAAATACTGTCCTTGTCCGAACAAAGCTTTAAGGATACGAAAAGTATAAACAAAAATTACCTCAGTTATTTTCGAAATATTAAGATGATTATTAAACGTTTTAAAACAATAACATGTAATGAAGTAAACACTTAAACGAATGATATTTATACTCTGAAGATTGTATATTTGTTTATGTTTTAATTAAAAAGCTTTCCCATGTTTGTATCGTGTATAAAGTTAGTTTAATTGTTTGCAGTTTTGGTCTGCGTTCGTGCCGTGCGCCACTCAGAACAAGGATGCCGTGCAACTGACACTCGAGCAAATCGACGTCATCAAGCGACTCGTTGAAAAATATCCGATGCAAATGCAACTGGCCACTTCTGTTACCGGTAAAGTGAACATCTTGATTGTGGTTCACTCTAAAACTTTTTCAATATTATAAAAAAGATACTTTGGGTTGAGAGAAAAAAACCCTCTCAAAGAGTCTCAAAGGTAGACGATCAATAGGGCTTGCACTCTCGAAACCGCCGCTCTGAAAAGAGAGCGATGTTCTTTCTAAACCTCTGGCGTACCGGCTTTATTTTGTTTTTTTCTTTGCTCAGGTAACTGCTATTTGAAAATTTATTATTGCCGCCATATTTAAACTCAAAAATGATTGATACAAAGTCTCTTTAATAGTAAAGCATTTTATTTTAACTATAATAAGAGTATAAAACATATTCTTTACGTCTAATATTATTGTAGTTTATTTTTAATTATTTTTTTCGTCTTTTTCGTAGACATACTGCAAGCTCATAGCGCCCGGCCTCGTAAGATTGCCTCTTTGATCGGCATCGAAGGCGGGCACTCCATCGCCAACTCCCTGGGCGTCCTACGCAGCTATTACCAACTCGGCGTGAGATATATGACTCTAACACACACGTGCAACACTCCCTGGTAAGTGACACTTAGACCCATCCGAAAAGAGTTACATCTAATTAGATCTGTAAAGAGATGTGACTGTTTTACTCGGATGGGTCGACAAACAAAAGCTCGCGTACGCTTTATGATTTTAATAAATGTGTGTTTCGTACATTTAATTTCAATTTAGGTACAAAATTATTGTTATATTGTCTTTATTCAATAGTACAATGGAGTGGAATTACCGGCGCCACTGTTTCCATCCAATTAACGTAAGCACTTTTAAGAAGTGTTGAGGTTAAAATTTAATTGGTTCGTTATTATTTTAACGTCAAGTGGGTTTGAATATTGGTAGACAGCAGGTACTTATAGCTTTTACATCGTACATCTGTATGTAAGAAGAGCGTTAAGATCGTGGACAGATTCTCTTGAGACGGGGATTTATAGAGCGTATCGCTTTGTTTCTATAAAACACGATGTTCTAATGCACTTGTAAATGTCGGCGCTTCACTTAAAGGATCATGTTTACCCGTGGGTTCCTACGACAGAAACATCTGTTCAAAATTATATTGATGTCTCGGATTTTCAAAGAGAATTATGCGACAGTGGAAACCCACGTTAAGTCTCACGCGATTGTCTCGTACACATCAATCATTCAGAACATTGCCGTATTGGCCCCGAACGAGACGGCGCTTTGAAGCGAAGCTACTTTATTTAAGAGATAATATCATTTTTATTGAAAAAACTTTCTTTTTAAAACTCTTTATTTCGAGTAACAGAACTCCGATACAGTTTTTAATAAAATTTCAATCAACCTCGCTTCCCTTGAAAACCGAACAGATTAAGGATTCGCTCACTTCAAATATCGATTTTGTTCGCTACCTGTGTACACTCGTTTCATATTCCTTTGAAAAAATATTCACTGCAATTTCTTTTAATCTCACGAACACATGCCAAATATTTGTTTAATTAAAAGTACCTGTCACCTATTTTTTTACAAATTTAAGTAAACTTTTTTTCTTGAATACTTATTAAATGATAGAAATATGAGACTAGGAGACATTATGTCTCTTTTGTACTAAGTGATTACAATATACAGTCAAACCTGGATAAGTGAGAAACCTCTGTAACCGAGAATCATTCTCTAGTCCCGACGGGCAACTTAATGAGCGAAAAATCTGATTAGACAGTAACCTCTATAAGCGATACAAATACTGCGGTCCCTTGGACCTTGGACTTATCCATTTCGACTGTAATATATTAAGCGGTACCTATACTTAAGAGGATAGCAACAAATATAATTGTGTAGTCTGTATATGTGTGTATTTGTTTTCAATAATTGTAATTGATCGACCAAATTGTATCCAACAACTGTTACATTTAACTTTTACGTAATAACCCTTTAGTAAAATAATTGAAATTTATAATTACCATAACATAAAATGTAATTATGTGCTCGAATTTAATCCCGGCCGCAGCGTCACGGTAATTACGCTCCAGTGGTTACAGGCTCGCTTGATTGATTGTGTTGCTATTTATTCAAAAAACAATTTAGAAACGAAACTTGTGTTACGATTTAATTTGAAATTGGAATCGTGATAAATTATTATTCAACAAATAAAATAGCTTTTATGGGATAAAGATAAAATATTTTAATTCTTCTACAGTTGTGATTCATAAATCCCTACCATATATGCAAAGGGTGCGATGCACACGGGCGTCATTTTTAAGGGCGTCAAAGACAAGAGCCTAAAAAAAAGAAAAAAAACAAAGAACATTTGAAATAAATGTTCAGTTGTTTGCTTTATTTCAAGCACCTACCTAACATAAAATAAAAGATAATTCAAAATGCTTAATGGCGCCAAAATACTTCTTTGCACACAGGCGCCAGTAGCCCTTACGGGGGCCCTGTATGAATCACTGATATTAGAGAGAATACAGATGCGCTAACACCATAACTTTTAACAGCGGTGATTTTGTTTTGCTTCATTTCTTTGTATTACTTCGTAGGGCCGATTCGTCCAATGAGACCCCGGTCGTCGAAGGACTTACGGAGTTTGGAGAGGTGAGTAATAATTCTAATTGTAATGCAACAGCGAATTAATATTGAGAAATATATCGGCGAAGATATTCAAAGATTTGTGTGTCACGCAAGATACGCGCTAGTCGTGGAGTTGCGGAAAATGGAGCCCATCGTAGGTCGAACAATTGATAAACTTTTAATATCGTGGATCTTTTGTAAATAATCGTAGGTGTAACTACCGACTATCAAAACATGAAAATCGCTTCGCCACACTTCACGTCGACTGCGAGCCATTTAAAAATGTCCGTTCCCGTCTGTATTTATACGGATCATTTAATTCTTGAATTAATTCTACTTTTAATAGGTGTCCTGTGTTACGTCAATTATAAAATACACCAAATTTTAAATATTGTTTTTGTGTATATTTGCGATAACTTTAATATTTTTTAGTAATTCAGATCTTATTGGGATCCTTTTTTAGCAATAAGTGAGCTTATGTTAATCAGGGATAACGTAGCTGTCTAAAGAAAGATGTAGTAGTTTTTGAGTTTATTAATTACATACAAAAATATAAATCTTTCCACTTTAAAATTATATAGCAAAGTATAGTTAATTCAGCTATAATATACTTATTAACTAATGCAGAATTCTCTATTCAGAATCTCTAATCCGATGATAACCCGATTGCACGATATTGTCAGTCGAGCTGACAGTTCCATTGTCACGTCAAATTTGCTTGCTTGCTGCGAATGACATTTTAATAGACTAACACGTATTCAATATAGCAAATATAGTGCCATCTATGTAGATCAAAGGGAAATATTCATTTGTTGATTATGCACCGACTAAATATGCATTGCAGTAATTAGGAATACATAAATCATTTTTTATGTATTCCTAATTACTTTGATTGTATATCTTTATTAACATATATTTTATATAATACATTTTACTTTTACAAAAAACAAAACATTTTATGTAAAAAAGTGCACCAGCTGCGGAATCTGATGACTCAAGCAACCAGTCAGGGCTGCAGAGAAAGGAACCTCCTCACTATGCGTGCGGTCTCCAAAATAACTGCCTTTTGTACCGGGCCCTTAATCCAACTGTTGAGCGATAGCTTCTTAAGTTTCTTGTTAACAATTCGTTACAAAATAATGTTAAGTAAATCGATTAAAAAGTTGTCTTAATTTCTATTGTTAATAGAAAGTGGTGAAGGAGATGAATAGACTGGGCATGTTAGTGGATCTGTCCCACGTTGGTGAGAACACGACGCGTGCGGCCATCCGGCTGTCTAAGGCTCCGGTCATCTTCAGCCACTCTTCGGTATACAACCTTTGTGCTCATAAGCGGAATGTGCCTGATGACATCATTCAGTCTTTGGTACGTATACCATGAAATATAAACTAGATTAGACTAGGTTTTACACCGGTAAAAAATGTGTTCTTTTCTTTTCAGTAAATAAAAAGTTCCAACAATAGATTTTGTATAGTTGTTTCGCTTGCAGAACAATAGACTTTAGATTGTTTAAATTTTCTTATACAAGCTTTTTTATAGTGAGACGGTACTTTAAGTTTTTAGACATAAAACATATTAAACACGATTAATTCATAGCTTTTTAATTGAATGATTAAATTATAGTATACTTTCAAAATAAAAGCTACTCTACATGTACAATTGATATCAAAAGCTTGGTAAATACGCTACGACAAATCTATCCCGGGGGAACATTTTAATATTTGTCTTGCGACACGAGCCCTGGAAAGGAACATATTTTATGACATATTTTTTTGCTATTGCTATCACTGAAAAAGATTACACTGAGTTTTATTAATATTTATAGTTATACTGACTTGTATAATATCAAAATTATTATTTAAAATAATTATGACATTTTTATATCATTCCATTAAAGCCTTATGCTGACCTATTTCTAGTCTAGCTGAGTTATAGTTTCTATGTTTTCATAAATGTAAGTTTCATTCTGTAATAAAACATTATATTTAACTAAGTAACTAAGTATGAAGTTAATCTAGGAAGCGATGCACATTTCACATTGATTAAAATGACTTAGCTATTTTATAAAATGAGATAGAAAATATTATATCATTTTTATAAAAGGAAATAATTCATGTGGAAAAATTTACTCATAATACTGAGATACCGGATAAGGTTAAAACTCACTATGCAGTTAAAATTAACGTTATATTCCGAGAACAGAAGAGAATGAGAACATTTTTAACACACTAATATAACAAAGCTTTATAGTTTTTTCCCTCTAATCACAGTCTTTACTAATCGGATTTGTAAAATCCTTTTTGCGTTCGACAGAATATTTCGGAAGGTTTTAGAGTAATGTATTTTGACTTATTTTTAACAAAACAATGGATCTAGTAAAATCAAAAATGCAAGTAATGTAATGTATTCTTAATAATAAAGGTAAATTCAAATATTGTCCGATAAAAATGACTTTATAACTTAAAGCCGGCTACAAACGATTAGATAACTGCAAAGTTTTAACTGAATAGTTCGACTGTGCAATTCTCAGTGTTGCCTACACACGTCAGCTAAAACTGCGTAATCGAATTGGGGTCTACCCAAAGTATCTTTCGATTGGCGATATCGCTGATGGAATCGATAAAAACGTATGAAACTGATTACGACTTTCATTATGAGATAGTTCTATACATTTTTGATGTTTGCTATCGAATCGCTTTGTAGCGCATGTACTTTAGGTAAACCCCTTGTACAGTTAAAACTGAACGTCTGTAGCCGGCTGTACAAAATCAATTATTACCTCTTGATGTTCAATTGTTTTAACTTATTCTTGGAACTATTTGTAGAACGTAAACACTCGAAGTGAAATAGTAAATTGTTCTTGTATTTAGTTGAATTCTAACAAAGACAGCCTCGCCCAGCCGTCGCGTCTGCTTAAGACAGAATAATCTTGGACGGATAATTTAATTCCGTCTTATTTCATTTTCTTAAGAATATAATAACTTTTGCAAAATAACAATGTCTTTTAAATTGTTTCTTTATTATATTACTTAGTAATAAAGTAACTAAGATTTTGTAACGAAATCTATATACGAAAGCGTTGAGATACAACAAATACATTTCCATGTATCCGGTCACACGGAGGCCCTGTGACAGCGTTAAAAAAGCGCAATGCACACGTTAAAAAAGTATTCGTCTAAATGCAGCCAAAAAAGAGAGAAATTCGGACTATTCTACTATTTATAAACCTGTAAACCGACCGTTTTTTTTTGTATTTATTGTCCATTTTATTAATAGAAAGAGAACGGCGGCATCATAATGGTAAACTTCTTCCCCGACTTCGTGAAATGCGCACCTAACGCCACCCTCTCCGATGTCGCAGGTAATGCAACACCGTCTCATCGATAGCTATTATTGAAGGTCTCGACAATTCTCAAGTAGCAATTTTAATCAGAAACAGCGCGCCGATGCCTTTTAATTACGTATCGGAAAATTAAAAAGCCAAGGAGCTCTTAACCTATAAACACCCGAGGAATTAAGTTAAGAGGTTGAACTTGTCAATTCTTATCTTATATTTCTAAATTGAATCTTGATTATTTTCTTTATTATTCAATTGTAAAAGATTTGTATGTGTAAGTTAAGACTAGATTTTGTTGTTTAGAACATTTCCATTACATCAAGAAGTTGGTCGGCGCGGACTCGGTCGGCATTGGTGGTGACTACGATGGTGTTAATCGGTTTGTTAATACATTTTTTTAAATTTCTTGTTTGTAAACCTAAATGAAAACTTTGTAATTAATATGATTTGAAGAGTTGCAGGGTAGGAATCGATAAAAGATTGGATCGGTTACCTTACCTTTACGTAGGCCCGTTGGGTAAAAGGGTATTATTGTAGCCGACGTGCCAACTAACGTATTCCTTCAACAAACGTAGCGTGCCCCGCGGCTTGGAGGACGTGTCGAAGTATCCGGAGCTGTTTGCGGAGTTGTTGCGCAGTGGCCAGTGGAGCGTGCAGGAGCTGAAGAACCTCGCCGGACTCAACATGCTGCGCGTCATGCGACAAGTCGAGAAGGTAAACACTACGCAACAGACCATTGGTCAGGACTACAGACAACCGAACTTAGGACCGCGTTTGGTAACCCTTAATCAGTAGGACATTGGCGGTTCAACATTGAATTTTATATTTTAATTTGTATAAAAGGTCCGTGACGAGATGCGCACCAACGGCGTGGAGCCCGAGGAGCACCCCGACTCCCCCACCGACAACGGCAACTGCACTAGCAACGCCTTCAACAGCGATTACTATTAGACAACAAATAACTAACTACCCACATAGGACTATTCATACGGCATAATAAACTCATCTACTTTGTCGTAGTAAATTTATTTAATTTGATAAAAATCAATGCGATCGGTTGCGTTCATATTGTGCACACACACGTTGGTATTGCGATATGATTCAGTAAAGTTCTCGTATTGAAAGTTTCAAATTATAAATGTGGCAGGAAAAGCGTATTAAAACGGATTTCATAGCGTTAAAATATTGCAAATTCATTTATCGACAGACTCGTACGTGTGTGTGCATTTGTAAAGAGTAGAGTATTTTGTTCGTCAGTCGATTTATTTATGTACTTGTTAGGTAAACGTATATTATGTGGTATATTATAAAACTGGACGATTTCTGGTGAAGTAGGCTGCTTATACCTTTAACAGATTAATATACATAGAATAGTTCAATTAGTCAAACGGAAAAATGAATCTTATACCCCTTCGATTTAGAGTCGAAGTTGTTTGTAGTCAGTGTTGTCGCATTCTAGATGTTCTGTACGGACTCGGCACTCTAAACACGCTTGTACGACACTTGTACTAGGTACTCGTATCTATTTCTGTTGTACTTAGATGTGGCCGCCTTCTACGAATACTAACTTATTCAATATACAATTCTAGCAATTTTAAGGAATACATATTTTTCGACTATCTTCTAATTCGAAGCCTTTTACTTTGAATTATTTTTATCTAATCTTACCAAAGACGAAGACGCCCATCGACACTGTTACAGTATCAAGATTATAGACAATTTTATTTAAAATAATACTAACTTTATTTTATATGTTATTGTCTTTTTAGTTTGACGGATTTTAATATATTTGGTCCTCATTATCAAACCTGACATTGCCCTAGTGAGTTTAAATTAAATTATACAGTGTATTAACTGGCCGCACAAGTGGTAGAAAAATGTTGTGATTTAAGGAATGTTTAAAGTAAGATTATTTATCGGAGAAATTTCATTAAACTTTTTGATAACGATTTAAACGAAATCATGTATCAAAATTCACGATGTCACTTGTGCGTAATAATTGGGTCTCTTTACCGTCACTAAGGATACCCCTAAGTGTAGATTTATTTAATTATGTTCTCTTTTCAAAGTTACCTAACCAAATAAACCGATACATATTTTTGGTTTATAATATTAAAATATCGGTGATAAAAATTCGGTACATTAAATCATAAGTTTAAGCTGTATGTGTATGTGTAACTCGTAGTTGAAGCACTTCGCACCCAAGAATTTAATATCTAAAATCTATCTAAGAACTAACTTCTTAACGTGTCTTATGTTATAATTAGAGCCCTATCTCATGGAATCCGCATTCCAATAACTTATTAGTTTTCATGCGTAACGTTACGCTCTTTTAATATTGGCGCTAGTGTGCTTTTAAATGGGCTATCAAAATCTTGCGAAATCAATGTATAACAATGAATTGTTTTTTACCTTTGGGCTGATCTGCCTTACCGATCTATCGGACCGATGACATTTTTTACCGTTAAGTCGACTGACTGTATGTATCGATCGGTTATCCGATCGGCCCAACGGCAAAATAACCCAATGAAAGCAAATAATTGCAATATAATTCGGTTAAAATGTAATTCAAAATTAAATATTTAAATTTGTTCAGCACACAATCATGTTGCACGAATGTGTATTGAATTAATGGGCAAAAATGGATCTCACTATTGAGGTTTTAACGTAACATGGTTACATTTATTTAGAAAAAAATGGCTTGTTGTTAGGCGTAACGACTGAAAATTTTTGGAACCTTTATTATCTAGCAATGACTATTTCGTCTAAGATCTGGCTGTTATTTTGTGATTAGTTTTGAATAAATTTTTGTATGTATACATAAAATATATATAAATACCTCTTCGTGCACAAGCGCACATTGTTGTTTTAACAAAAATTACTCCTTATATTGTTAAGATTATTTTAAGTAAAGTATTTCAATCTAATTACTTTTTAAACTATTTAAAAACTGGTGTTTTTTGTAAGTTTATTCTATCTTTTTGTATATTTTTTGTATCATCCAAAGACATTTGAATTTATTTGATTCAATCGAGAATCACTTTATTATTTTAGTTCTAATAGTTAGTGTTAAAGCTATGTGCGCTTGTATGTAAGTTGTATGGCGTGTTGTGTGGCAATTTCTTCAAACCCTGCCTCTCATACTACCGCCCTCTTCGGTGCCTCGATGGTGCCACCCGGTAGCGAGCAACACGCCTCGCAACAATTTTCTGAAGTGTTTTATATTTCATACACGATTTGAGACTAAATAAACACAATTGATGTATACTCAACTATTGTTGTTTTATTTCGAAAACCTAGCTTTATCAAGTAACCATATTATATTAGTTGGCAAACGACCAAATACATAGTACAACTTGATGTTGGTAATCTACGACATACATTTTATATTACAAAAATGCTTTGTCCAAAGTCCTCGACTTCACTTGATATTTCTAAACATCTTTATACATTTATATGGAAGATGGTAAACGTTCAATTGATCGCTACTGATTGCCTTCTGCAATAAGCTAGATTTGTACATGTTCGTATATTTTCATAAGAAAAGGTAATAAAGCAAAAACCAAATACAAATTCTACTTTGGAACAGCTTTTTGCGAGGTCCATATTATGTTAAGGGTATTTCCCGTTTGGCCGATGGAGTCACCGACCTACGAAAAACTCTTATATTGATTTATTTTTATGCCATCTATAGCTTCATATTCGAAACACGTTTTTTAATATTC
>QDHC01000885.1:311841-342787 GCA_013186455.1 Papilio dardanus tibullus | reverse complement strand
ATAAATGTGTTTTCATTCATTCATTCATTCATTCATTCATTCGAAAGTTACAAAGTTCATATACAGGGTAGCCATCTGTGGAGATTGACCCAAATTGTCAGTTTATTATCATGGTCCAAAACGCAAATGAGTCTTCTCCAATGGTTAGTGCACTCGATATACTATAAGTTAACCTTTTCCTCATCCGGCAACCACAAGTTTATTTTAACAGGAGAGGTAAAAGGAATTTTAAAATTAAAAAACACGATTTAATATAGCTTTAATGCTTATTAATATTGCCACTTTCTTTAATCACATGGAAGAAACAATATGTTTAAAACAAAATATTTCTAAAACTTACAATTTATGATATTAAATAATTCATTTTATTTTTTTAATAACAATAACAAAGCAAATAGCTAAGAAGTTAAAAACATGCGTGACACATAGCGTGAGACGAGGGCCGCGGCGCCGGCGCCTCTCCAACGCAACACTTACAACTGATACAGAATCGATTCGAGTGCTATGTACAAAGCGACGAGCGAGCCACGTGCCGCGGGCCTCTGGGTACCCGCTAACCTAAGCACTTATTCACATCGCTATAAACACCAAAACATCACAATTAATACGGTTGAATCACATCAATAAACTATTTCAAAGTACCCGCGAGGGCATCGCATCGAGCCGTTGCCGCTGAGAGGACGACGTACGCGCACTCCGCACCTCATCCTCGGCTGTCACAAAACTGCAGGCGTACAAACTACTTGTTCTCATTGTTACATCTACAATTATTCACTTATTTAACACAAACACCGGCGTATCTAACATGTAAACATACGGACGACGAAACATCTCGCCCTTTACATATATGGGGATAGACAGAAAAGCTTTTTAGCTTACAAAGATGATGAAATTAAAGATAGTTAATGGAGTTAACGATGCACGATGATTGTGAACTTATACAAAATGAAATAGAAATGCAATTATAATAATTATTATAAATGTAAGCGACGCACTAATAGTGAGAACGAATCATAGATTATGTCCCACTACTTGAGGGGAACTGAGGTAAACTGTCATGGACAAAGTAATCCTATGTTTTTCAATATTACGCAAATCATTTGCCGTTGTTATAAAAGCGACTGTTTGAAGTGGACTTTGGGCTAAGTTTAAACATAAATAATTAAAATATTTGACCAAAACTAGTTTATATTTACAATACGAAATTGTATACAGTCGAACCTGGATGAGCGAGTACTGGATTATTGAGAAACTTCTATAAAGCCTTGTTCGCACCAGGATAGTATTTTAGTCGAGTAGCAAGTAGCATTTATCCGAACAAAGGATTTACTACTGTTCGGACTCGTTTAAGCCTAAACCTACGCACTAGGGTAGTAATTTAGTAACCAAACGTGTCCGAACAGCAACATTTTAGTAGAGTAGATTAGCAAATCCTTTGTTCGGATACTTGCTACTTGCTACTCGACTAAAATACTATCCTGGTGCGTACAAGGCTTAAGAGTGGTCCCGAGGAATGATATCCATAAGCGAGAAATGCAGATTATAGAGAAACCTCTATAAGTGAGACCAATATTGCGATCCCTCGGCCTCTCGCTTGCCCAGGTGCTACTGTAATCACATTTAAAATTAAATGTACACATTTTATTCTAGCAAAATATTAAAGCGATTATCGAAAATCATAAGCAACAAATTATTCTAAAATTGTCCTTTCAGAAGCGCTTGTTTAATCCAACTTTATATTCGATGTTCAATTTGTTATTTGAAATGGAAATAAATATATTTTCAAACTCATGTCGTGTGGCTAAATAACTTTGTTGTGGCAGTAACTTAACCTTTGGACGGAATTCCAAGAAGTGTAACTATACAGTTATTTACATAAATATAAACGCCTATAAGTGGACAGGGGAAGCGGCGCGGTGCGTTATTTAACTCAATACAAGCACTTACAAAATTTACTCTAACCTCATCGCTTCATTACACTGAGTTCGCGATAAAACCGGAGATTTTACTTCGGCGTAAGGCGGTTTTTCGTGACATCGGTCTAAAGAAGCCGTTGGGTTACACATATGTTTCATTTCCTTGGTTTACAAAATATTTAAACAAACAATTGGCAATAAAGAGATGGGCCGAGGCGGCACACGGCACATTGTTGCTCAATAATTAAATTTAAATAAATATATTGTTTATGTTAACTTATATTCCATCAATACATACGCCCAACTCCAGAGGGGAGCTACAAATGCAATTTTAACATAACACTAAGAAAGCAATAATTAATATATAATTACTTGTTGACATACATGCTGGGTTATGTGGCGGTGCCGGTGGGACCACCGCTATTACCTCATCTCAATAATACCCTTCAATTTCGTTTGCATCTATTTATAGTGTGTATAAATAAGGAAAATCTCGCTGCTGTCAAATGTAAATAATTTCTTTGCAATAGACAGGTAACCACGATTCGAAAAATACTTTTTTTTTATTAAATTTTGATCATCGTCTTTTATAAAATCTATGTGAAAACAGAATAACATAACTTGAGATGCCCGAAATGAAATCAGAACAGATTACGACGGAAAAGGTTAGAATAGAAAGTGGTGAGAGATGGCGACTACACGGTCGCCGGGGGGTCGCCGGGGGGTCGCACGGCGCGCTACACAACACATATCTTACAAACAACACATCAGATAAAATACAAACAATCCCAACACTTTCACGTGTTGTATCGATTGCATAATTAAATATCGTTTAATAATAAAATCCACACGTTTTTAGTTCTTATACGTGATCACTGGTAGCACGGAGTGTGTAAATCACAGAATAGTACATGCTGCACAATCGAATCCACCCGAGAGTGTGTGCCGCCGGCGGCGAGGAGTGGCGCGGGGGACAGAGGGCAGGGGCGGCGTGGGGGGCTGTATGACGGTCGGCAGGTAGGTGTCGGCGGCGAAGGCCTGGGGCTCCGGCAGCAGGGGCCTCTAGGTGAGGGAATCTCATTTCTTGGTGGGCGTACCGCGCTGCGTCAGCCCCTCGAAGCGCTTGAACGTGTAGTTTATGAAGACCCAATCTTTGTACGCCACTTCGCCCTCTTGCGCTATAGGCGCCGCCGCTGCAACGCAAACAACATCATTATATTAGAAGTTGCATCTTAATAGCTGCGAAATCTTTTTGATCTTTTTAATTAGGTTATATTTGATTGATCTGACAGAACTAACCACGCGCCTCTTACTTGGCCCATGTACCCTTGTTTGCGAACGAATGAGTAACTTTCAGGGCTCAAACACCACATTTTTTATATCAATTTGTATATTTTGTACTATAACAATAGTGTATGTGTAGATATACTCACGTATCTCTAGCTTGACGTCAGGGAAGTCGTCGAAGTTGGATGTGTCGTCGATGGAGCGCACGTCGACTGTGATGGCGGCGGGACGCTCACGCACGTGGCTCCAGTCAACGCCGCGGAAGAAGTTCACTGACTTTACATCCTCGATGCCGCGCTGAGAACCAAGTCTAGGAAAAATACAGACCAATTGACCTCCTCAGGTTATTTTAAGTTGAATAAGCCAGCCCTAGGGATCATCCCAATGTAATACATTGTTAAAATAGTACACTTTTTTATGTTCTTACTCTGAGTGCTTATGTTTTGGAGTTTGTTACCAGATTTGATTTACATTGATATGAAAAAGAGACGCTCTTCGTCCTGTACTATTTCAAATTTCAGATTGACAATAAAAAACACTGTTTAAATAATTAGTTTAAAGAATAAACTTTATATAATTTCTAGTGTCAAAGAACGGATAATGCTTAATTTAAAAAGACACACGATGCTACACTTTATAACCTAGTCATTTAATAAAGATGGTTATTAGAATCAAATTACTATATACTAGCTGTTGTTCGCGACTTTGTCCGCGTGGAGCTAAAAAACAAAGCCTATGCTACTCGGGGATAATGTAGCTATCTAATGATGAAAGTATTTTTGAAATCGACCCAGTAGTTCTTGAGTTATTGCATTACATACAAATATACAAAGTTTCTCTCTTTAGAATAGATAGGTAAAGGGTAGAAATTAAAATAGTTACCTGCGGTCTGGTTCTGAACAGAAGCGCATTATAGTCTCCCTGGCGTCCTCGCTGATCGGTATCTCCGGAGGGAAGGTGAGAGACTCCCTCCACGACATCACCTTGCGGTACGTCTCCTGAGGGGACTCGGAGCAGAACGGCGGGTAACCGATCAGCATTTCATACCTAATAACATATATTTATGACGTCACAAGCCAGTGTCAACACACTGTTAAAAGCGAACGCATTACGATGAGTCACAATACACCGTGTCCCGTCCGGGCCAGCGCCGTCAGTATGTACAAAATATACGAATATGTCCGAGTCGGGTGGCGGATGGAGCACTCTCAAAATTTATTTTGTATTGACACACTGACGGCGCAGACCCAGCCAGGACACGGTGTAGTCTAAGTCATCCTTTAGAGGTAAAAACACAGTCAAAAATTATTCAGTAGACTAGACAGCAAATTATAACTTGACTACAATTTGATATGCTCGAATTAAAATATATATCTGAACTGACTTTGATTTTATACCACTAATATATAAATTAGTTCACGCTGTAGTTGAACGCAGGCAATTAAAGCGCAATTTTAATTAGTTAATTTAAAATTATATTGAACTTTGAATATACAAAATCTTCTGATTTGTTTTTAGTGCGGTGCAATTATTTTTTTGTTATTTTACATCTATATAACAAAACTGATATTGGGTTAGTTGATATTACAATAATTGATTTCATCACAGGAGCAAAGCAATTGAATTTTTAAAATGAATTCGCTGTTATTACTAGATGTCGCCCGCGACTCTGTCCGCGTTCAATTAAAATCAAAATTTAGTACTACTATGTGTTCTTATAGTAAATTTTTGCCATCTTTGCAATAGTCATAAATGGATTAGAGAGAAACCTCTATAAGCGATACAAATATCAATGTCCCTTGGACTCGTAGCTTATCCAGGTCCGTCTGTACATCATCGAGATACGTTAAGCAATCCTGAAGATACCTTCAAACATGTATTCATCCAAACTATCTCATTTAATAAAAAAAAATAGATGCTCCCTTAATAATTCGCTACGCCTTTCCCTCACCCTCGCATTTGCCAACAAATGTTTATTACTACAATGAAATTCGCATTAGAGAAATAAAAAAATACAAAGCACAGCCGTGGAAGGGGATTATGGAGAAAGGTTTAAATTAATTTAAAGATAAGACGAACTTCAATTTTTACTGCGACTCCATTAGACCAGTGTCACGCAAAAAACGGCCTTACGCAAAGCAAAATCTCCGTATTTACCACTACTAACTCGGTCTAATGAAGCCTAGCCTAAAAATATGGTTCTGAACTTTATATCCACACTTCATATAAGAAAACGTTGATCAATTATTTAAAAAATCTAACAAAAACAAATTAAACCAACGCTTCAGGGTAACATAAAGCTTGCTGTAAGAATCGCCAGATAACAAAGGTGGGGAAAGCAAACAGAAAAAACTTGTAGTGTGTACAAAGCCGAATACTAAAACGTATAAATAAGTCGTGTCTAAGTAAACAAGACCACTCCAAAATCAATACATATTTTGACGTCTGTTAAATTTGAAGTAGCTTTTTACGATTCATTTAAGTATTCGACCATTAAGTAGAGGCACTTAAAATTCCAAAGACGGCAGCCATCATTGATATTTCATTTAAGCGAAATAAAGTGAAGTTATATCATAAAATACACCTAATCTTACATACAAAATAAAAAAAAATTACAAATACAGTCAAACCTGGAAAAACGAGTCATTCTATAGTTCCATCGTGCTACTTCTATATACGAGAAACTCTGATTAGAGAGATCACTATAACTCGCCTTTTCAAGTTTGACTGTATTTTAAAAATTACAAGCTTTTTTATATAAGAAAAGGGGGCAAACGAACAGCGGGTACATGTGTAAATTATAATTTGCAGTACTAAAGTTTTTAATTATATTGTATACTAACATGATGACTCCAAGACTCCACCAGTCAGCTTGCGGTCCATATCCTGTCTGCAGGAAGACTTCGGGTGCGATGTAATCAGGTGTACCCACTGTGGAGTATGCGAGCGCGCGCCGGTTCCTCTTCCAAGACTCCGCGCGACGCTTCGAGTCCATCGCAGAAGATGGCGTCGATACTGGTGACAAACAGACACAAATTTATAGCAATATATACAAGCAAACTATAATATATATTACGGAAATTCTCTCTCTCTCTCACTAGCTCTAGTCCATCTAGTAGTGGGGTTTTCTATTACAAATTTTCTATACCGTGAAATTCCACTATTGTTTTAAATAACTAACTGTTGCTCGCGATTTCATTCGTAGAATTAAAAAATATAGCCCGTTACTCTAGGATAACGTAGCTTTCTAACAGTGAAAGAATTTGAAATCGGCCCAGTAGTTCTTGAGCTATTTCAATATATACAAAAATACAAATCTTTCTTTTTAATAATATTATTTGATATGTTTGGGATTGCACAGTAGAATTCCACGGTTATTGTGCTAAGTGAAATTAACTAAGTACTTTAGGTGACAGCAAGCATTAGTTAATACTTTAATATAAAAATTGTTAATGCAATTAACAAAACCAGTTGTATCACCGATCAAATTAATATTAATGATAAACATAGTTTTTTTATTTTAGTAAATTAATTAAAAAATCATCATAACCAGCTCACTATATGTCGCCATCGAGGGGCTCAGAGCCTACCCTGAGGGGTTATTATTGAATTAAAAATTGCTCTTGTTTAAACTATTGATCGGTCATACAAGCGTGAAGTTCAAAGTTAAAATGGATCACTCTATGTTACTAAAGGGATAATATTTATTGACTTATAAATGAAATTTATGGGCATATATAAAGTGTAACACATACCTGACTGGGTGTTGTAAATCCATTGTGGTAGATACTCACTGAAATCGGACGGCGTCGCGCGCGACAGATCGCGGTAGAAGTCTGTACGGTGGCTCTTCTTGAGACCGGTGCAGAGACCAAAGTCGCTCAGCTTGATGTGACCGCGCGCGTCCAACAACAAATTGTCAGGCTTTATGTCCCTAAAACATCACATCAACTCTTTACATCAAAGTTGTCTATCACCAGCGCAATATAATCTGACTTAAAATGTGTTACTCAGATAAAATGTATGTGTTACTTTCTCTTGTTAAGTGGCAGCGTTTAAATTTGGCTTCTCAAGGGCACAGCCCTAAGATATGATGAATAATGATAGCAGACGTAGACTTAGAATAGATACAGTACCTGTGTATAAAGCCGAGTTTGTGTATACTGTCTATGGCGAGCGCGGTCTCGGCCACATAGAACTGCGCGCAGTCCTCGCTCAGAGTATCCTTCTTCATTAGCAACGTCATCATGTCGCCTCCGGGCAGGAACTCCATGATGAGGTACAAATTCATTGGGTCCTGGAAGCTGTAGTACATCTTCACCACCCACTGATGGTCCGCCTCAACGAGGATGTCGCGTTCGGCTCGCACGTGCGCCACCTGAAGTTCAATAAATTGTATGTTCAAATATGTTTACACATATAGTAAAGTGTATAAAACATCGAAACAAAAGTCACCTGTTCTTTTTCAAGCATATCCGCTTTCCTTAGTATCTTCATAGCGTACACGTGCCCGGTGTCCTTCTTTTGCACAAGGCGGACCTCCCCGAACGCTCCGCGCCCTATCACCTGTCAAAGTTCAAATATTTTGCTATATTTATTTTTTTCATTTATGTAGGTACTTTAGTTAGGACAACATAGTGTAGGTGTCGTCTCAAACCTTGAGCGGCTCGAAGTCTTCAACGCCGAGTCGCGACCGCTTCAGCCTGAGGAATTCCGTCTCCTTCTGCGCGTGCTGCTGTCGCTTCTCTTGCTTCTGACTCTCTGAGAGATTCTCATCTTTGAGAGACTCCTCGAGTTTTTCCAGTCTGGACGAAGCGATACAAAATATTAACAGGTTACAAGAAAATGTGACGTCAATATTAATCTATATTCAATAAAAAAAAATTGGACAATCATAAAAAGCTCCAGTCTCTCTGAGATCGTAAAAAATTGAATTGATACGAAACATAACCAAGGCAACCGTCGAGGCACATTCAATGCCACTTTAATTTTCACGTAGTAAAGTTGGTGGCTTATGACGCAGAATAGAACACCGTACCTTTGTTTCCTCTCATAGTGCTGGGCGATGAGATTCGTATAGAAGTTCTCGAGGGTGACCTTGGCCTTGGTGGCCTTGTCGAGCGTGTGCCCGCTGAAGCGGACACTGTCGCTGCCCGTCATCTCCAGCACCCCTGCAACAACACGCGCGCCGCTCATCACCCACCTTTATTATAACAACAACAATTTAAACATTAACAAAAACAACACTAGTTAACACTTTTTTTATTAAACTCTATCAAGCGTTCAGTTTTTAATTTCTGTCCACCCAAAATAAATTAAAACACTAGCACTTGAATTTCTTTTAATGTGCGTAAGATTGACGTCTTCACTCGACGACTCCTAGCGTTACATTAAAAATCAATACATATTTTCAAAGTTGCTTTCTATAAATATCATGAATAGTCCTTATGAGGGCTTGTTTACGATTCCTGAGAAATACAACTGAAGTGTTTTTGTTACAGCTTATGTATGACGTAACTCTGTGTTATGTGGAGCCCGTAATCAAAGTACATAATTACGCTATTTGGAGTATACAATTTAGAAATTATTTCTAATTATAAACATTATAAGGATATTAATTAATTGCCAATACCTTTCACGGTACTTTTAAGAATTTAGGTGACACATTAGTTTAAAATTGTTATTATTATATTTTGTAATAAATCTACTAATTATATTCTATATGAACCCGGCACGCGTTGCAATGTCGTACCAATGTCAATAGTCTCCAATACTCTAATATCAAATGTCACAGTGCAAGCGAAACGTTTTATTAAAAACAAAACAGGAATAGGCATGACACTCTACACCTGCCCTGACTTCGCACGTCTAGCCTTAAAGAATGAACACCATGTTTTAAGCTATGCTACATTTCATCATGATTGGTCATGTAGTTTTAAAGTTTATAACAGACAAACTCTGGCATAGAAAATATTACATACATAAGTAAGATAGGTACTCAAGTATTGTCTACGTTTGGCTGAGATGGATATTAAATAACGATAATTGATTGGTTAACGGTGCTATTCAAATTGATGTAATTACAAGACGCGCGGCCGCTCCTCATGTGATTTTCACGCTACGTAATTTCTTTAACGACTTACGACAACTGTGTTTTGTTTAAAACTATCAAACTACCTACGTCTCAGTGACTGCTCTCAAAATACAATGAAGTATTAACTTCAACCTTATGATAAATAAATGCTTTTCCTTCGTACTGTTATGGAGCACAAATTTAAATATGTAATTCACAAGCTATTCGGTTTCAATATACATGACCTCTGTTGATCTTTGTTAATGCATAATGCATGCCATATCATTGTTATCAATAGCTAATTTTGTAGTAGCGGTTTATATGTATAACTGTACTGAATAAAGGATGCGATAGCAATTCCAACAAATATGTTAGAGCCCTTCAATGAAAAACGTTAATACCAAAACTCAAACAGTAATTTTGGGCGATTGTGATAAAACCAGCGTACTAAAGGTTATCCGTTTAAAAAAACAAAATAAAACTGCAATGCCTAACAATAATAATTGTTCTCTATGACCTCATTGCAATGATATTTCAATATCATATTTTATAAATAATGTTTTGTCATCATGTTTCTAAAAATGAATGAAAATATAAAGTACTATAATATTAAAAACATCGTAATCTATAGCAATGTTAAATTAACAATATAAATTATCAGCATAATATTTTTATTATGTAAATATAAAGTAATATGTAAACAAAACAATAACATGTTGCAATGCCACAAAATCAAAAAATCAAAAAATATCTTTCAGTTGAACATCCAAAGTGTAACAAGAATAACAAAACTTGAAGGCATTTTATATTCATTTTGGGGGAATATAAAGCACAACACTTCAGGACTGGTCGAGTCGTTTATGTTGAAAGAGGTCACATTATTATGTACATATGTATCTGTGAATACATACATCCCATCAATCGGGCAAAACTTAAGCTATTATAGGTTATTGACAGCTTCACTTCAAACTATTACATTAAGAATATAACTTCTCTGTAAAAAACGAATAAAAGGGGATGATGTGGTAGAAATGGAACATAGTATATCATTTAACTCTCTTGCACTCTCTTGGATTTTGTAAATGTACAGGAAGGACGCACAGAAAGCTATAAAGCTAATATGAGATATCATAATTCAATATTAAAGTGTAATGATTAGAAATATAATTAAAAAATAAACACACAAGATCGCAAACAATGTTTCATTCAAAAATATTATAAATAATACAAACTACGTATAATCTATGGTGACTTTAAAAAAATCAGTTATCCCTCAAAAAATTTATATGTTTTTATAGAGTGACGAGGTTAACTGAAGCCCAGCACCAATGGGCAAAGGTCAAACTAAACTATGACTGCTCATTAGTGGCTCCCTTATCAATAAAAAGTTTTCTTTTGTATCTTTTATGTAATTTTCTATGTCTAAGTACTAACAACTAACAGACCTAACTGCAATATGCTAACAAATCCTTGTTTGTCTATAATTATTATCAAGAACATATAGAGCATAGACATATAATCTATAGATGGACTGTTTCCTACTACTTTGACTTATAGTGTCTATTTTCGAAACGTCAATAGTGTGCTTGATGCAAAATTTACCCCAATAAAAGAACAGTAGTTTTCTTGGCCTCACTTTTGTAGTATTACACATCATCTATACTAAAATTATAAAAAGGAAATATTTGTATTTTTGTATGTATTGAAATAACTCAAGAACTACTGGGCCAATTTCAAAAATTCTTTCACCATTAAAAAACTACATTATCCCCAAGTAAAATAGGCTATATTGTTTTAAATCCACAAGAACTAATTTGAGAACAACAGCTAGTATATATTAACAGTTTAGGTACTGATCTCTATACATAGTTGTTACTTGGAAATGTTAGCTTTTACTTCATCCCAATTTAACCTGTTTATTCTACTAATAGTGCATTCAAATTTCGGTATTAGTTGGAAACTTTATAACCACTACTCAACTCTAATGTGAGCGCAGAAATTACTAAAATAGAATAAGCACAAATTACCACAGCTTAGCTTATCTATGTAGAGAGGTCAGTGGATTTGGAAGTTGTACATGAGTTAAGACACTTGCCTGGTGGATGGGGCGCTGGCACTGGTGTCTCTGGGGCCACCGTAGTGCCCGGGGTGCCTTTTCCCCAAGACACGGCTCCCGCTGGATAAACAATAAAAATTACAATACTAGTCTACTAGTAGTTAACTATTAGGATGAAATGTTTCACAGGCAAGTTTATTATAATCATTCCTTTGTTTCACTTGAAGAAATTAAAATCGTTGTTTCCAAGATGTGGTACCAATAATTCCTTCAAGAGGTAGTAGTAGGTAATAGTAATTGTATAACTTAAAATAAAACTATGCAGGTATTATGTATTGATTGGTTTATCATCAAATAACCATGTCAAAACTATTCAAAGAGATAGTGTCCGGCAAAAATAGTTCAAGCGAGAGACCAAGTGACTGTAATGTTTATCTAGCTTATCGGGTTTGTTGGGGTCGCTTATGAAGGTTGCCCTTCGGAACCAGAGAATTGTTCTCACTTATCCAGGTATGACTGTATACAGTTATGTCAAATATTTGTCATACTTTTCAATATATTCATTGTACATTATTTTAATTCAAAAATGAAAAACCTATTGATATTTTGTTTAATAAACAATGTAGATACAAAGTTTTAGAGTTTGAATTGTTGATACAACATGTATGTTGTTAATAGGTTGTAAATAACTACAGTGTTATTAGGGTCAAATTGCTTTAATGTGTTTATTGTTGTTTTATGTAAACTTTAGAGAATTTTACTTCAGACCATGGTCATATGACAAGCTCAATTTTTCCGCATCTAAAGAGCTTAAATACAGGTTTCTTTTCGTTTGCAAAAGCGTTCTGAGAAAGTATGTATCAACATCTGACAAAAACATAAGTCAAGAAACTACTATGTTGTTTTAATTTTTCAATGTCATTGACTTTATTATACAAATATATGACAGATTCTTTATAATTATAATGATTTTTAGGCAAAATAATGATTAAATGTTTTTGTAAAATGTTATAAATGTAGGGACTGTATCACTAATGGAAAGTATTTTTCATTGTTCACTATGAATAAAGGCATCATGGTCGTGCGCTGGTGCGCAGTTATTGCAGCTGGTATTATATTTATACACATTAAAATGTTACGCTGTTTTAGACCCCGGGGGTCATAGAATTTATCACATTACTATTCTATTATCTAATACGTACCTTTAATTGACACTACCGCAAAAAAAAATTTCCTCTTCAACGCCCGTACCTTCACACACTAATAAATCAAACGGCATAAGCATAAAACAATATCTTGCACCAAAAAGTCTAAAATCGATAATATAAACCGTAACAATCGTTGCAGTAATGAAGAAATTAAAATAAGGTCACTGCTTTAGCTCTGTCAATGTATATGCTGATCTCTGAATCGTGATAAGAATCGCGAAAACTCTTCCTAATGTAATAATCTTGTACAAATGACTTATTAAAGTACACGGACTGGATTAAAACTCTTATTTAAAACTACTCATCTCCATCCATCGCACAATATCGAGTACATAAATATGGAATGGAAGAAATGGCACAGAGGAAGGAAGTGAGGATGTAAGACAATAAGCACAGATAACTTTTGAGTCATTGAAAAACTGACATGCAGAATATAAAATAATCACACCGGTTCTTACAAAAATCTTATCACTTTTTATGAAAAAGTAAGTTTAATGAGGTTAGAAGTTATTTAATACTTTTTGATTTTCTCATTACTTATTTATCTTTGTATTGCATTACTTAAGCACCCTAACAGATTCCAATCGATACAACTCGTTAGTTCAAAAATATTTATAAAACTTTTTATAAATTCCTTTTTATAAGTTTCTATTATATAATAATTTATACCACCAATAATAGCTGTTACTCGTGACTTCGTCTGTGCGAAATTAAAAAATACAAACATACAAATCTATCCTATTTATAATATTAGTATATAAGTACCAATAAACTACCTTTATGTGACGATATCGATTCACTTTTATTAGCAATGTAAAAATATATTAATGCTGCAACTCCAAAAATAATGTGACAATGACATCTCAAAAGACTTGTAACCAAGACGGTTAAAAAATTTTTTAAAAAATATATGTGACAATGATAATTTGCCTGACAAGTGACATGACAGCGATGTAATATTTTCATTTCGTAGAATAATAATAATTTATTAGTGTTTTAGTTTAGTCTGTTATCTATAAAATAATAGCAAAAAGTACATAAAATTGTTGTGGAGTCTGACGATTGATGCAAAATAACTAAAATAGTTAAATATCAAATGGTAGCCAAGATCACGTATTTGACATTCATTTTGTGGATAAGGGTTATTTTATTTTCTCATTTGGGTATGGGGATTATAGGCACTGCCTTTGCTTCACACGTAGTATACCGACCAGGCACAGGCACTCGTCGTTAACCACTCGCTTAAAGTGTGAAGTGAATGTTTGTAACTCATACATTTTAATACTCTGTTTTACCGTAGTAATGGCGGGAAAAATAAATTAAAACATGGTATTTATTTGCACTTTTTTTTAGATTATAGTAAATAATTTATAGAAAAACATTGCACAAATAATATATTTAAATAATATTTATTGAAATTAAAATAGAATCTACACTGTAACAATATTTAATATTATATATTCTTTCCATGGTCGAAAGTGGCTTGTACTTGGGAGTCATGTATGAATTTGTTGTAATTGGCACTTCCAGTTTCTGAACCTGAAAAATTGAAAATATAACATTTAGTACTGAACTAGGACATATTAATAGCATTCTTATTATCTATATTTATACCAGGTCCATTAACAAGATGAGCGTTGCCAATTATGAGATCCTCTGAGGCGCCATCCCGGCTCTCAGACCTGAAATTGGCCGGCTGCACCTGTAAACATTGTTTATCACTTAATATTTGTACATACCGCAATATTCGAACATGACAGAAAAAATAGTATTGTATCTTTTAAAATATAGTAATTTAAGCAGACCTGTCCTTCATTTCGCATCAAATCTGGTGCTACATTCCCGCCGGGGTAGCGGTTGAAGATGCCATTTAGATTATAGTGCAGATTCATGTCTGGACCGATATTTGCCTTCAGAAGTTGCTCCCATATGCCACCTGTATGAACAAAACATGCAATTACCAAAAAAAAAAACAAGTTAAAAAGGCTATGTTTAATAGGTGATTACTTCATGAATTTAATGATTGTTAGTTTATTTTTAATTGCATGTACCTTGCAAACAGTTATTTGATTATACCAGTAATGTTCAAATACATATATTATGTTTAATCTATATTGAAATAACTCAAGAACTACTGGGCCGATTTAAAAAATTCTTTCACCATTAGAAAGCTACATTATCCCCGAATAACATAGGCTATATCATTTAATTCCACGCGGACGAAGTCGCGCATAACAGCTAGTGAATGAATAGAAGAACATGTTTATAAAATAAAGTAACCAACCTTTATCGACTGAAACTATAGGTCGGTTCGATTGCCATGGATACTCCCCATGAGCTTGGAAGTAGATAGCGTAAGTCGCGAGCTGAAACATTCAATCATACATCCACGCATATTTGTCACCACCTAACTCTGACAAAGTCTGGGTTTAGGGTGTTAGGAAATATAAATATTGAGACCTGTGTGTAGTATAGAGCGAGCCAGTACTTGCCGCCGTGGCCGACGAACGCGGTCTCGTTGGCGTCGAGCAGCGCCGACGGCAGCTCTTGGTGCATGGACTCTGGCGAGATTCGCAGGTTGCACCCGTACCTACAAAACACATGTACAGAAACACCAGCGCCAAATTACGTACTTATATGTTTTCATATGACCAGTTTAGTCTATTACTAGATAGTTATAAAGGTCTTTAGTGATTGTCAGTTTTATTTGAGATGCTCTTCTTTTGGTAACAATGACTACAGCCTAATGAATTATAGGTATTAAGGTTGCAGAACACATTTTAGTTTATAGATTATGTAACTGCTATAATAGTTTCTGTAAGACATAGCGGTCACTTGAACTACAAAGTATTTATTGTATTTAATTTAATACAGAACCGACCAGTCGGGGCAGGCCTTGAGGATGTCGTAGGGCGCGCGGTAGTACTCCGCGCGGCGCACCACAGGGTTGCGCACGTTGAACCGTTCGTTCGGGTCTGTCATGTTGACGTGTTTTATCTTCACATCCCGCCGCTCGCAGATGTAGTCATAGTGGAACTTGGGCACGGACTCTCCTCGCGCGCAGTACGTAGCTAACACAAACAATAGTAGGTCCTTATATTTCTATTAGTAAAACAAACAGACCGACTGACAACCTTGTCCTTTTAAAAGGTTAAAAATCAAACTATTTAGCTTAAGATGGAAACGAATTATGAGTATATTGAACTCACTTTTGTATGTGCCGTCTAGTGTGTTGACCGCAGCGTACTTATCAATGCAGTATCGGTAGCCGAGCATGGTCGGGTAGCGCAGGAAAGGAACCCGGCAGGAGAACCTACCCTCCTGGTACATCGCACCCTGCACATGCAAAACATTTGCCTTTTATTACTATATTTATTATTTTTTTAAGGAGATCAAGCATCCAGTTAATATACTGCTAGATACATAGTCTTTATTCTCTCTCGCGTAGAGGTTTGTGCTTAATTATTATGTACACAAGATCAATAATACAATTTTGTCAAATTGATACCTTGCATATGACACTGCGACGTCCAGGCGGTCGCGAGACACCGCCGAAGCAGTAGGAGCGGGTGCCATTAATCATGATCTCAGTGACGCCGATGTGGGAGACGAGCGTGATGCCGTTGATGCCGGCGAGGGCGAAGCGCTGGAGCCCTGCGCGCTTCCGGACCTCCACGTTGTTCTTCATGCTCATCGTGTTCACTATCGCTTGCCACCCGTACACGAACTCGTGCATTGGTCCTACAAAAATATACTACGTCTCTTCCTCTGCTTCCGTGGATTCCAGGATGAGGTAAGGTCATAAATGGGGTTATCGGTTCTCTAGTGTGAATTTTTATAATTTGAACAAGAAACAAAAAGTTTAAACAAATGACAAACCTATTCCGAAACTATCGCCGTCGAGAAAGTTGAACATCTCGCCGAAGGAGTCCGGCATAAGGCCGGCGATGACTGTGGAGGTTTGAAACCCCTCCTCGGCTTCCATGGGTGCGATCTCATCGTAGGGCGTCGTCAGCTTATGCGACGTTAAGTTGCTGAAGTGCCCGCGCCCCTCGCTCTACACAAAACCCACTGCCGCGGTTACATTCATCTAAAGGCTCATTTTTATTTTTTAACCGCCATCTATTGAATGTGTACTGAAGGGATAGTCACTTTGCGATAGAAGAGTAGATTTAAGGATTGGAGCATATTATTATCCTGGTAATATGCTTTCAGTGGCATCTGCTTGAGATGGGCGTGGATAAAATTGCTCGACTAGGCCAAGGCCCACAAAGGGGTTCAGAGCTATAGAAGATTTTAGTGATAATCTGTAATGTTTTTACTTCTTACCTTTGACAACCATGTTGCAAAAAACACAACAAGAAATCGCATATTGGGCGTAGCATGTATCCACGTCGAGTTTTATTACCAGCGAATCATAACTTTGAACTAAAATAATGGTTTGTTGCTAGATGCAGTTCATTGTTGGCTTGTTAGAGTAGTTAGTTAACCATAAAACTGGAATATTAAAAGTTATTGCAAAAATAATTGGTCGTTAGTATCTACTCGTGCTTTGGTTTGATTTACTACCATTTCAGATAACCATTTTCAATACCAATTATGACATCTATCCACATAACGTCGCATCAAGACCCCCTTAAATGCCCATTCAGTTCTCTAGTCAATTTTTTCAATATTAAAATATTAGTTGTAAAGATACAAACTAATACTTGGTAAGTAAGATGACATAAATTAAAAGAACGTATTAATTAGAAATTGTTTTATTCAATTAATCAACACAAATATAGGTTTAGCACCTTCGTAACAATGTTATACAAATGTACAATAATCTCATTAGAGGTTATATGTTTCAGAGGCATAATTTGCCAACCTGTGAGATATTGCACAGGTCTCGGAGACTCGCAGTTTTGCATAGCATTGTGTACGAACCGCTAAAGTGCTTGTCTAAGGACAATCATTTTATCAATTACACATATTCAACGAGGAAATATTCATATTCAAACACATTATAATAATCAAATACTTAACCAAAACACAAGGGAAGACAATTATTGTCTAAATCACATTAAGTCAAAAAATTAAATACAAATAAGTGCAAAAATCTTATTCATAAAAAAAAAGTTGTTTTATAAATGAGGTACAAATTCTGCAGATCTTAGACATATTTCATAAACTGTTGAAGGGACAGTACTTTTATTATGTAACTTTATAAAATATTAAGGCACGAAAGGTTCAACAATTTATTAAATTTCACTAAGATTCGCAATAGAATGAGATAGAAATATCTTAACATTAATATGTTATTTTATTTTGTACTAATCATATTAAAATTGAATCAGTCAATTTTCCTTACTTCACTATGCACCTTACATTTTAGTCACTCTCTTTATTAAGATATTATTAATGGCAACATTTATCTTTACGAGAGTTTTAAGTCATTAATATCACAACTAGAGATCAGACCATAAAATATTAATTACTCTTTGTATGAACATCTTTGTATGTAATACGGGGGTATGAGAATTAAAGTTTTACTTTACACATGTAAAGATTCTTATAGTAATTAAAAAACGTACAATAATATCAAAAATTATTCTCGTATTGACACATTGTTATAGTTACTTAGTCACCCTGATGTGGTACCGAGCCACTCCCAGGCTAATACACATCCAAATATTACACCTGTGAACATTTTAACATCTTTTTTTTCGCCATTAATAACAATTAGTAGGGAACAATATGCATGCAGAGTCGTGCGTCCCCATAGTTAACACATAGTTGACCGGTGACGAGTTAACTCGTGTTTTATGGCCGAGCATTGCTGACCGGCCACAAATAAAGTCGTGATGCGCTTTTTTGTTGCCGGTAACTTGATATACACGTTCAGTAAAATTGCCGGACAACAATGTGTTAAGTTACTAATTGTAATGAATTAAAAATTATATATTTTATAAGCAAAGATATATTATACTGTAGATGGAACACTCGAAGCCTAAAAGTGAGGCATTTTCTTTGACCTCCGGAGGTCAAACGTAGGGAGTGTTAACCTCTAAATTACATTTGCCGACATAAAAAGTCGACCGAATGTAACCTCTTTCCTCAAATTTAAATTTTATTTCATAGTATTTACTAAAGTTTAATATTGTAATTAATAGAGAAATTTTTAAAACGCTAATTAAAAATGTATAACAACCGTAAAACAAAAAGTCTTTGTTAAAAATTGTTTTAAATAAAATGATAATTATTAAAAACGATAATTAATGTTTTAATGAATGTTTTAGTTTATTTTACTGTTTATTTTAAAAATTAAAAAAATCAGACAATTTCCCAAACTTGGGAATTTTTTTCATGATACTGGCAAGTTTTTTCTTTTTTTATAATTTCTTTCTTGGCACGCTTTTTAACGTCAAATTAGTATGGAGTGCTCCCTCTATGTATAATATCTCTTTGTTTATAAGTTTAATAGATAATATGTTTAATAATAATTGTCTTTAAAAAAACATTAACAATTTTATTTCTATTAGTGCCAACAAAGATATGATATTATAGAGATGTTAAATTTTCACAGTTTTACCTAATACTAGGACTTCTCTTACCAATAGATGTAATACCTTAGGGTGAATAGATTGGTCCATGTTGCTGACGGCCAACATATAAAACCTGACTATGTGTCTGACAATAAAAATGTCATGGTAGGAAGTAGTAGAAGTAGTAGCATTATTCAGATTCATTATCTGTGATATTCATAGGGGACTGAGATGTCTCTTCATGTATAGGACTCTGCTCTACCTATAATAGGAATTGATTACTGATTAAGAAGAAGTATAGCTTCTCAGCTCCCTTCCTATCTTCCCAGCTTAAGATGGGTTGACAAGACCTTATTAAAATCAAGTATTCACTCAGTATGACTATTTTTTTTTTACTAAATTTAATTGGCAAACTTTATTAAGGGTGTGCACCGGCTAGTTTTGAACTTACGGGGGATTATTCATATCTCATGTTTTCCCATAAGCTTGAAACCAGTCAGTGCCAACACCCTATGTAATATTTGTAACCCCAGGGCTCCATGAGACTCATGTGACGCAAATAATGGCCTAACGCCGGAGGAAATTTTCCATTTTTTCAACTCAGTCTAATAAAGCCTTAGCCTTATTGTAATTTTAATTAGTAGTAACAATGCCACAGGAAAGTTTAAATAGTTTGATTACAATTTTTGTCATTTCTACCATACAGATGTTTATAAGGTTTACGCAAAAGTTAAGAAAGTATTAGATAAGAATAAAAAACAACTTACCCCATCACTGCTAATTTCTGAAATCGGAGGCGATGGCACTCCGTAATCATATGTCTGGGCAAGCTGCAGTATATTTTGAAAGTCATCAGAGTCACATGTTGCTTCCTTGGACGGCATCTCTACATCACTGTCCTAAAATTATATATATTATTATATACTGAACATTAAAATAGATTAGATAGTTTAATAATTGCATGAAATGCATTAAATGCATGTATATTAAACATCCATTTCTGTTTTCCTTATGACTTATAAAGGCAAACTTATTAGTTTGACATTTCAATAAAAAGTAACATAACCTAATAAAAATGTCAAGTAGAATAATAATATCTCACCTCGGACAATATGTAAGAAGTTAGAATATTTTCCACTTCTTTCGGAAGATTTCTAGGAAGAGTCAACAACGTCTGACATCCAACGTCTAGAATCAATAAGAAATAATAATAATATGCTCAATATGTAACATGAAAGTACATTATAGAAACAGACAACTTACCATTTTCTGTAGCGATAGTAGAGCTGGACAACTGTGTCTCTTGGGAAATCATTAAACTAAAATAAAAAATATGATTGTTATTTATTGAATATATTTGCTTTTTTGACAAAGTCAATACAAGCATGCTTGGTGTGAATTCAAACCGAACTGCATTTTTGCTAATTCAATGGCTAATGTGTGAAAGTACTTACACATAACGTATTTCAATCTTTGGATATATTTCTTATAAAATATCACAATCATAAAGTCATCATCACTACTTAATGCTGTTGCTATCGGCATTGTATTGCTGACAACATACATTTAAAGTTAACCTAATCATGCTCAAAAGTAAACTTAACTTAATACATGTGTAAACTGTATTTTAGGACAATAAATAGGACAGTGAAACATTGCAATTAAATGATAATATTGCTAAAAACGGTAAGTTGTACTTACTTAGCGCATAATTCCGGTGGAGTTGTCGGAAAACTGTGATCGGGGGACGGGAATTGTGCGTTGGAATCCATATTAAGGACTTCTATAGGGGTTGAGGTTCTCCTACGTCTACTTGGACTTGTTAAATTATAATTCATTTTAATGAAATCAAATTATAAAATTATGAAGAAAACTAAAATATTCAATTTGGCGGTAAACACCGACACAGATGAGTGACGGGCTCCCGCTTAATGCATAGATTAAAAAGGCAGATCGGACATGATATATGTCAAACTGACAGCGACTGTGACACATTTATATATATTTTTTTGAGATTTTATGGCCGACACATTTATACGAAATATCTTAGACTATTAATATATTAAGACCAGCGTGTCACCGAAAGGGACAAAACATGTAGGACATGTATATTTCACTGCCACTTTTACACCGAAAACATTACAACGCACCATGTTTATGTGACTTCACAATTTGTTTACAATACGAATTGTTCATATTAAAAAAATGGTTATAAAAGGCCTTAGACTACTAATATATAAGACCGCTGGCCAGCGTGTCACCGAAAGGGACAAAACATCTAGGTACATACATTTTTAGGGTTGCCCACTGTAAGATCAATTTAACTCCAGTATTGCCCAGGTTATTGAAATAACAAAAAACAGTTATAAAAATAGTATGTATATTGTATACCATTGTCGGTACAGCAGTCGAAATAGTTACTTTCTTTTTTTTAAAATAACATATTTTGTTCAAAATGTCGGCTACAAATCCTAGATGATCTTTGCAGTTCAATTGGTCGGTCCAGTTGCTTCAATCCATTTTCCACGTAAAACGCCGTTATCCAGAAAAGCGAGACGTGTAATTTAATTGTTTTTCTATTTAGCAATTCCAAGTACCTACACATAAAATGTAACTCCCACAATAATGGGACATTAAAAATGAACATGCTGGTATTACTGAACAAACGTCAAGTTATAGGTTATGAATGATTTATTTGATTGTTTCGGCTTATTTATCGTTACATTTAAACTTTATATGTATCTATTTGCATTGGACATACTCAATCGTTAAAGAAAAAATATTTTGAAAGCCATTAAAGTGGTATACTTACGTATGAAAGGACAAGTCCGGTATTTTTCTTTCAGTATCACTTTTACACCCCAAAATACTACAACGCACCATGTTAATGTAAAATAACAATGCGCTAATTGTTCACAACTAGATTTCAAAAAGAATTGTTCACTTTTATGTAAATTAAAAATTAAAAAATTGGTAATTTACGCTTAAACGCACAACGTTCGTTGACAGAAAAATATATGTCACAACTGTTTAGCACACCAAAATGCTAAGCATGAAAAAAACCGGCATGCGGCGCGGAACAGAAGATAGTGTCATTCTCTCTCGTTCTTTTACATTATATAGGAATAAGACCTTCTTTTTTCTTGTGTGAATGAGTCAAGTATATCCAGCGGTCTATAGTCTTCTTTGTCTAAGGGTGAAACAGAAGATTCTATCTCGTTCTTTAACAAGACATGGAAATAAGTCCTTCTTTTTCTTGTGTGAATGAGACAAATATACCCAGCGGTCTATGTTTTCTCTGTCTACGCGAAATATACGTAATGTGACAAAGACAGTAACATAGATCTTTGGTCCCTTTCTCCGTATGCAGTTTTGTTTGCTTGGGTCCAGAATCCAGACCCAAATAAATGTGACGCATTATGTAGGATTGTGGCGCTCCAAGCGTTTTTCCCCTATTATATTAGTCCCAGGCAAAGGCTTAAGACATGATATTAATTGGTTTACAACCGTAATGTGATGTACACACGACATAGCTTTAAAGTAGTTTAAGGCATCTTTTGTCACTCTACTGTATACAATATATCCGTTTCTATATCTTTCTCTTACTACGGGCTGAAAGGAACTGCATTTAAATCACAGAACACAATACATATACGACAGATAATGTACGTCTATGTTACTGACCTCTATATAGACTACATGCTCAGAACTCGTCTTGAAAAACCATGGCTCCGTTTTGGCCAAGGAGTTTATACTAGTGTACGGACTACACGCATCAAACTAAGATATCAGTCCGAACAAGTTGGTCAAATAGAAGACCGTGGCTCCGTGGGCACTTCCTTTTTATTAACATTTAACTTTCGTTCATTTTTTAAAGCTTACGTAAAGCTGGCGTTTGAAACTTTTACGTTTGATGATTAAAATTACCAAATTACCAATGAATAATCTTTGATTATTCCGTGTATTTAATGTTTTGCGAGGTCATATTTTTTGTCATATACAGGAGACCAAGGCTCGCAGAGCTCGTCGTCGTTTATATTCTATTTAGATTAGCAATCACTCGATTCGTAATATTAAAAACTTCCAAATACAAGTTTCCTTTTAATACAATTTCGTTATTTCAATTTTTCTGTTTTTTTATGGGACTGTTAGTAGGAACTACCTATAAGTCAAAGGTGATATAGAGAGGGATCATCTTAAAAAAAGTCTCGGTTGCTACTTAGAACATCATTTATTATGAGTAAGATAGACAAACAAGATAATGCACTGTTCAATAACCAAGAATCGAAACGCAGTAATGTACTCAAACTACGAGTATAAAATCTCAAATTCCTCGCTAGTTTTATAATTATGTTGTCGATTTTTTCGTGTAAGATAGATGTTATGAAAATGAAATGACATTTTTGTTTTTTGTGGTAATACTATTAATTATTTTCAGTTAGCCTACCACGAAAGCGAGAAAGTATTGATATCGACATCAACAAAAATGCCAGCGAAATGCCAATTGTACAGCGCCCCTAACGACAAGAAAGTACACCGTCATATCTCATAAAAATGTTCTCGGAGTCATACGAATACTTTCTCGCAAACTTGCTAAGCCTGCTGATTACAAAGCTTTAAATTTTCACATTTGCCAAATTTAGGCTATAATAAATCAAAATACAAAGTTTTTATTGCAACAGTTTTAAGTTGAATGAATTCGCTTACAAAATGTCATGTTATGTTTCGTAAATACTGAGGAGGCAGTGACGGTTCATCCAACTAATCGGAGCGGCTGAAATGTCTGACTGCTTTTTCAATTAATCAATTCACAAATTAGGTTGAATTCGTTTCGAATACTTGGTTATTGTGATATTTAGTACCAAATTAAACTTGGGCACAAGCCGCACGCTTGTAACCGCACAAGGCTGCTGTTTTGAAAATGGAACACGCAACTCTAGGGCTGGAGCTAGAGTAGAATTTGAGATAGCGCAGCATTGGTAAGGCGGAAGTTAATAAGTGTCACAAATTGCAGTAAGTTTATAATTCATATTATATTTTGAAAAAAAAAATGTAATTTTAGTTTTCGGTATTTTTAAGGTTGCCCCACAATCCGTAGCTACAGCCCTGTGCGAGTCTAAGGCGTTCGGAAATGGCGGTCGCGCGCGTCTTGCCGCCAAGTAGAAATAGGTACCTAAAAGAGGACTTACTTCTGAAATATTTATCAAACAGATCATAACGTTATATTAAATGAACATATATTTGTTCTCGGTAATAACTAAACGTCCTTAAGAATAGCTTTAAACTTGAAATTAACTTAAACAGTCAAAGTTTTGATTAATAATAAAATTTTGCATAGTTCCTCCATCTCACCTGCGTTGTAAACTTATAATTGATGAACTTATAATTGATGTTTAATCCATCTACTAAACACGCGAAGTCAATTTTAAAAATAATTATAAAATTTTAACAACGATATTATAAGTCTTTATAAAATGACAATTATAGCAGATGTTTCGAAGACCAGTTAATTTTTAATAAAAAAATAGGAAAATAAAAAAATAATTATTTCACTTTTTAATTCTATTGTTGAAAAGTAAATTATAAATTGCAATTTCGAATAACTTTCTATAAAGGTGGCTACACACCTTCGATTTCAACTGCCTATTAAGTAGTTGGACTGTTGAAATAAATCTTTCGTGTGTAAGCAATATTGTAACTGTTTGTTAACCTTTATAGTATTGAGCGTATTCAAGTTATAAGTAAACAGTCCGAATATTCAGTTAGGTTAAACAGTCCAGTCCTCGAAGGCAACACAATTAGCGTATTGAACACGAGAGAGCATCGTCATTGGCATCTCGTTGCGTGTTGGAGTCCCTGAGACATTCTTGACTCAGGAAGAGCGACTGGGGGACTTAGATACTCAAATCCTTTATACCTCTATATCAATTAGCCTACATATATTCAGGTATTTCCCAAAAAAAAACCTTGCATAACTAGAGAGATAAGACACGCCAGTGAGATGAAAGTACTATAAATTAAAATTAAACCTTAAGGGTACAATAACGTTAAAAACTAATTTTAGTAGTTAGGCCATTTATGCGAAGGAAAACAGCTGCCTGTTTTCATAAGTATTTTACTGAAGCTCCACCGCCGAAAAACCTAGAAACTGAACTCTGAAGACAATGGACCGTTCAAGCATTACGTGAACACTATCCGCTTTATTCCGAAAAGAGAATCAGTGTTATAACTGTTGTACTTTCTACGTTTGATACTGGTACATTCATAAATTTATTCCAAAATACAGAACATTTTTTGTTCCTGGTACTTCTTGTTATACATAATTTGCTCCAATGACACCCCTGGTCTATTTTATTTAGTTCCGAGTGTCCTCCAGTATCGTATATTCGACGACTTATTGGTCATCGTTTACGGCAGTACTTTATATATTTTTTTCGGAATAAGGGGGTATGGGGTCCCGGGTCGTTACTTTGATTAATTTTGAAAAACAAAAACATATACCTACCAATGTTTAACCAAAGATTGGACAACCCTCCAGGGTCACGTTTGATTACTTTTGATTGTCATCAAGCAGGAGATGGTGTTAAAAATCGTAATAAATCTGCTTACGTAACACTTGAACGGTCTCCAAATCGGTGGCAAAAGATTTTAAAACATATGTTTAAGAGTTACGTATTACAATAGATGACAAAATATTTTAATACAAGTTTTCCGACAGTGGAAACGTACAGTAAAGAGTACTGAGAGCAGAGTAACACGGACATAATAGGAAATAAACTTAAGTACGATTTTTTTTACGAAAATTGTCTGAAATTACCATTGAAAATGAACATTTAGTTAGTTATCGTCTTCATACAGAACAAGCTATGAGGATCTTCGCTTGTCACATTCTAACTATTATCTACTTTGTGTGACTGCGCATAAAAAAATGACATCTATCTAACATCCGTATGACTCTGCAACAGTATAACGCTTCCAGCACATTGCCGTGAAAAAAAAAACTCTACGCGACAACTATGAAACAAGTGACCTTCAGCAAAGCAGATTTTGGATATTTTTGTAAATTGGGTTTACGTCCGAATATGGGACGCAGAGTTTAAAGATTGTTTTCGATTTGATTTCGTGCTGTAAATCCAGCTGACAAATTGTTCACCGGAACAAACCGAATCCATGCTTAATTTAAATATTCACTTCGCTTTCGATACGCTTTCGCAGCAATGTGCTAGAAACAACGAAATCATGGCGTAACTGTTTAGCAGTTCATTCGACACAAAAGCGGAGCACACAAATATTATAATAAACATTGTCTTAGTGTTAACTTAACCTACATATTCGCAATAATCTAACTTTAAAGTTAACATTCATAATAAGTATGTAGTTCAGAGAATCATAGATTCAACACAAGATGAGATAAAAACTTAATAATGTTCTAAATAAATGCCATCAAAATTAATGTCCACTTAATTGCATTTTAATAGTAACGATTTAATATCAGGCGAAGGAAATGTAGCCTCGGCTTGTGTCTCAGAGAGAGAAACTCACTACTCATTAACAAGAACAAAATAATTTGAAATGACTGAACTCTATATAAAATGATTAGATATATGCTAGAAGATTATATTTGAAAAATTGTCTTCTGTTTCTAAACCATGGATGTAAAGGTAGCTCAAATAATCAATTTTCTATTTTGAAATATATTTTTACATTAGACGTCGCGGTGCATGCCAAGTATACAATGCCTTTACCTGATATTATATCGAACAATAAAATACGGAATTAAAATTTAAATACTATTTTAAATTAAAATGAGGTATTCGTTTAGATTGAAACGAAAATTACGTAAATCTGTAACATATTAAAACGAGTCGAAACAAATCAATCATTTTGTGCACGGAATAGAGGAGATCTCGGAATACAAAATTAAATAAAAATAGAGTTTCGATTTTTCATAATGTAACTTGCTCTTGACAAAGAAAAACGTGCAAAGTAAAATTTTACTTTGTGACAAAGTTATAAACTTCAATTTGCTCTGCTCTGTTACAGGAGTTAATTAGATACAAGTAGGCAGCATGCACAAAATGATTGCTTGTGAACTTTTAAAAGTTTGAATATTTCGGTAATTATAAAGACATAATAATATCTTATCTTAATAATTAATTTAGGTTATAATATATTAAAATAGTGAATCTAATTTAATTTTAACACGATATTATTTTGATAGGATTATGGAATTTAGTAGAGTAATAGCAAATATTTTAAATTGTACTCAGAGTTTTTTGTATGGAGTGCGTTTGCAGGGAAAAACATTTTATTTGGTATTATTGGATAAGGTAAAAAAGAGGGCACGCGGTCACCGGAATTCGCCAAAATAGCGATGTGACCTTTGCCGCTGCAAATGCGTTAACTTTCCTGAACAGAGTTTACATTAGTATTCAAATTACTTGCAAAATCTCACTTTTTATAATTAAATCTGACTAAATCATATACCGGGTAGAGTTTTAATTATTAATTAATTTGTTTAAAACTTTTCTTGTTACTTTTCATTGTTCTGCTCAGTGTCAATGAGACTAAGTTGTTATAAAATGGGTCAGTAGGTTTCAGTAGGTAGTGTAGGAGCCCGAGGGCGCGTGTGTTGATTTGATCAGAATCCTATCAAAATGAATACAAAATACATGAGTAAATGTTGTATGACAACTACGTACATTGATATACTAAACGGAGAGAAGTTATATTAAAAAGGTTATATTATTAATTCGCGAATAGAATATTTTTATTTGCAAAACAATATTTGCAAGCGAGCTAATATAAGAGGAACGACTGCCAGGCGGGAATAATTTTGCTCCATCGTTGTGGAAAATGCGAAGGGACTTCGTTTTACAATATTATATAGAAACATCGAAAAATACTTATTTGGTCTATTCGAAGTAAACACTACCTAGGGTAATATAAGCTCCTAAATTTTATAACCTAAAATATGAAAGATCACATCGAGTTAGGTAAATAGATATAGAAACGGATGTATCTTATACACTTATAGCCAATTATTAAAATAATAATAAAAACCTACTAAATATTTTGGAATACGTTAACAAATTTAAAATAATAAATTTTGTAAAATAGATCACAGTCCAAACAATATTTAACGATAACCTATTGTTTATATTTTAATAATATCTCAGTAAACTGTGCGTCAGTAGGGCAAGCCGCATTTCATGCGCCCGAGGTGTTGTTCACACGTCACTTAGGGCAGGAACAGTACAACAATGAGACGAGCCAGCAGTCTGCCCCTGCCTTCACTGTGCGCCGACGCACAGCAAGCGGCAAACGGTGTCATCGCTGGCCTTTGGTTACAGCGATACTTAATGTACGGTACGCTATTGCTTTGTTCTCTAAAGGCAAAGTAACAGAATACAAATAAAACTTAAGCAAACCAATAAAAAAGCAAGTGCCTATAATAATTAAATCTAAGTTATCGTACAAACTACCTTCTCCCGTTCATAATTTCTGCGTATACGTTATTTTAATGACAACATCAAACCTATTTCTACCATTCTACAAATTTATTCAAGATAATTGATCGACAATGACCGAAAATAAGTAGTAGGACCTTAATTTAGTGTCCAAAAATAAGATTTGATCGCTCCTAAAATATAAGAACTAATTAATTTTTAACACTAAATAAATGCATAAATTCTGTTTAACTCAAATTTTAATTTTCAGTATGTTTTATATACCGAAATTGTTGACAAGGCGCCCATTTGCTGCGGAAAAATAACAAAATTGGCACAGAGAATTATCAATAAATGCGTCAACCAGTTGTCACCTATCAAAACCTATTCATCGTGTGAATATCTGGAATTGTAGAGCGGCGCGACGCATTCGGCTAGTGGGCGCCTACACCCTTACTCCGCAAAATAGCTGAGTTTTAAGGGACTTCAAATTACTGTTAGCAATGATTACTAACCGTATTCCCATTTATATTAATTACACAATTTATTAAAACGCGAAAATAAAACACATTTTAGATTTTACATTTAAAAAAAAAGTTAAATTTTTAAGTGCCGAATTAATAAAGGTGCGTTTACACGACAAACGACTGGGAATACGACATCGGACCGATGCTGACTAATACTTATAACTAGAGTTTGCTCTTTAAAGTCTATTATAAAAAATTGTGAAAGTTTACTTGGTTGTGCTAAGTTAGATGAATTTAAATTGTCAAACATCGGTCCATAATATAAGTATGTACACGTCACCGATAGATAGTAAACTAGGTCAGTATAAAAGTTGATAAGTTTTAAAAGAAAAGGACATATTATTGTTAAGCAACTTGTTGAAAATTAAAGTCGAGTAATTGTAAATAGAGTGACGACGAGTGCGAGACGGGCCGCGACCGCGACCTAACAGAAGTCCCACTCATCCTTGAGGAAGAGCCCCCGACGGTCGAAACTAGTCGGTACCGTCATCGAAGCAACGCGTGACTTTTTATACACTTAATTGTAGTTTAAGTTTAATTAATTTGGTTTAATACAAGCAGACAGTACATCGGCTAAACCTACAATCGATCGGTGACGTGCTTATTCCTTATTCGACCTTAAAATGTAAATTATGCTAACTTAATCTAACTATAACACTAAAATTATTTCATCTAATCGTATACATATCAGTATGAATTATTATTTGGTTGAAATTTTGGTAGTTGCACATGAATTACCCGTAAACGATAAAAATATTGGATCAAAACAATAGGAACAATAGAGAAATCATATTTAAAAAAATACTATAATATGCCCAGCCTTCGGACAGATAAAATTAATTCAAACGAAATAAAGAGAACCAAAATTTAATATATTTTTTGTTTTGTTTTTGTGGTTTTATTATGAATCTTTTAAGAAAGGGAAAACATTTTCTAAATTTACCAGTTGAAATGTAATTGTTTTGAGAGTCTAGTTTTTGTGAAATAATCATCAACATTTTTACAAAAATCAAGATAATAAAGTTAAAAACAAATAGTCAGATTAAAATATTTATGTACTTGTACACTAAAGGTTTATTTATATTATGGATTTAATGTATTAGTGCTGCTAATTTACAGTGCACAGATAATTGTTCAAGACCTGTAATGATTTGGAATATGGTATTATATTATATACAAATAATTTTATAAAAGTAAGCTATTTACATAATTTCGAGATATCATAAAATATAATAAGAAAGCGACGTTGAGATTTTATCCTATGTTTGAATTATATTTACAAAATTTATTAAGAATCATCATCAAATTCAAATAAAAAAAGATTCAAAATAACGGATAGAGCAATAAAACTGTTTAATAATATTACTAAATGTATTAAAATAAACTGTACGGCGAAACGGGGGTGGACTTAAAGAATGCACGTAAAGTATTATAGAAAAAAACGTCCGAATTTCAATGATAAAACTTTATATGTAGTCAATAAGGCTGATTCTAAGTCCGCAAATCATAATGGAAACTTTTTTTTATTTTTTTTATTTAATTATGAAACTGCTGAAGTCTATAATGCAATACATCAATATATTTTATATTAGTTTACCTAAATACATTGAGAAACAGGCTTACCTAAATAACACTATTTACAACTGGCAACCGCAATAGCCAATATTTAGTTTAAATCCATGATTTTGTTCATCACCCTGATGTTAACAATCATATTTACTTTACAATAGCACATACCTTATTTTCAATCTTCTCTATGTACACGTTAAATGTCACTAAATTCGATAAGAGTTAGTCCTGTTTCGGCGAAACGTAGTTAGTTTTAATTTCATTGTATATTCAGTCTTTGTATAACGTCTAGTCCGGCAATTCAAAGCCGATTTTGAATTACATAAATAAATTC